>JAQFYB010007993.1:0-10222 GCA_034694085.1 Pogonognathellus longicornis
TTCAGCGATACAGTATGTGGGCTTTCTTTGATTGAAGAGAAACGGCGCTCAATCATCATCATCAACGGCTTTATTGTTTAACATTGCTCTCAGTTAGTATATTTCAGCCAGCTGGTTTCCATCAAAGGACATTGTTGTTTAGATGAGAGGTTGCGCAAAAGTCCATTTGAAAATTTCAAAAACTTACAAAATTTCGAAAAACTGAAAATTTCGACATTTGAAAATTTTGAAAAAACCGCTACTTTATTATATGCATTTGTTCAATGGTTTATTATTAGTTTAGATTGTAGATAATTTGTTTTGTTTTCTATTCTTTCCATAAAACAGTGCCTGCAACATATCGATTCACTTAATAATTTACTTAACATTACAAAATGGCCATTTAATATTTTAACCGACAGTGCAAAGTTGTGGGAAATCCATTACAGCCAGAATGCACATAAAATTTCAATAAATATCTCCTACAGAAAATAGAAATGTAAGTATTGATACATGAAGAGTATTTGGTACATTGTAGTACTTTACTATACAATTCCGCTGATTGCAATAGCATTCTCGTATATTTTATTGTAAAAATATTTTATTGTAAAAATATTTTATTGTAAAAATATTTTATGGTTGCTTATCGATCACTGCTTATGTGCAGTATTTTTACTTTCGATCTTTATAATATTTTGTACAAAGACAACAGTGTTAAGCATGTAAGATTGTAATACAATAGTATTTCGATTACGACGGGACACTAAACTCGATTGTCAACTCATGCGAAATGCGTCTTGTGAAGTATTATTACCGCATTGCTTACAGTTACAATACAATATTGAATATCCGAAGTTTCTGGAGACGCAATAACATAATGATATGGTGACGGTGGTTCGTCGAACTGAAAAGCACGTCATTTCATCAATCTGTCTGAATATCTGTCTCACAAGTTTGCAACTTGTAATCATTCACTTGTACTCGATATTCTGTCGACATCCACGTCACAACCCACAAGGGATTTTATTACTATTTTCTCTACCTATGTCGCACACAGACGTATTGTATACCTACGGCTTAAGCTACACACAACCAACACGAGAGATCATGTGTACAATTTTATCCTACTTAGGTACTCATATTTACTCTTTTATACCTGTTTACTATTACTTACACATTGCAACTCATATTTTACATATATTTTCTATACACAATTCATCGCCTGGCTCTTTTCTTCCGACTTTTCTCCCACTTTTACATCACAGCAGCAGCAAATGCATCACATACATCTCACAACGTTTCCACTACATAACTACAAAACAGCACTTTGAGTAACATTCACAATCCACTTTATACAATATGCTACCTACTTTGAAATCAATGCACACACATACCTAGTATATGTACAATGAGTATATATTTTATGAGTATAAGTAATGTGTGTGTATTTGTATGAATAAAAACTGCGGTTTTTGCTTTGTACGTGTATAATCTTTATATCAAAGCCTTTTATAGATATAATGGATAAAGAGTCGAATCTGTATTCCTTGGGGATGATTGCGGCGACAGCAAATGTAGCACTGGCACAAATACACACAGCCATATGTAAAAACTAGGTTCACGTTAGACTTTTAGGTATTGAACAGTAAATAATGTATTATGTAAGTATGCTAACTGAATTGCTTGTAAGTACCATGTATTATGTATACACGTATACATATGTGCAAACGTATTGCTGATCGCAATGCGGTTGTTAGCATACCAATAATATTATCAACCCGCTTTCCCTGCTCTGCTAAACTACTTTATGCATGTGTACACTTAGGTAGTTATTGCTTGGCTACCAAACATAGATTTATGGTTAATGCAATGGGTATAACTAATGCATGTATACATAACCAGACTATATCGTATATCATGTGCCTGATAACGCCAAATTGTAAAGAGAGCATTATCTTTCTCATTTATAAACGCTTTTCAGCATTTCGAGCCTTTTACTGTACAAAGTGTAGAGCCCTGTTGAACGATGCTTGCTTACTGCCGGTGCTGACTCGTCATTACTTTCGAACAAAGAATTTCTTAGCAGCCAAACCTTTCCTACCTTTCTTTGTGGATTTACTGTTGAGATTGAGAGATCGTAGTTATGTTTATACTGTAAATGACATTTGTAAACACCAACAATATCAATTGTCAATAACACATTATTGAGCAATAATTGTTATTATCAAGTTTGCATACAGTTACACATAATCGTGAAAAACTAACTATTTATATGGTTGACTTATAATGTATATCTGCGTGGTCAAAGCCGTATGCAGAGATTGATTTGGTGAGTGCAAATAGCTAAAGAAGGCCGAAAAACGACTTTCGGGTTAAAACCAAAAATATGTATTGTAGGTTTAAATTTAAAATATTGGGGAGGGCAATGCTCCTTGTCCACCACTTTATGTACTACAACCATGTTGTTAGCTCAGTTGATCATTTATTAGCAGAACTGAAATTTAGGGCTCTGAATTTTGATACATACGCTGCGATTTTCTGTAGCAGTTTCATTTTCAGTGTATCAGTTGACACGTCAGCGCTTTCTATACCTACTCTTAATATAATACAGAGCCATTAATTTAGCCAAATTAACCACGGGTTTATGAATTTTGAACTAAGTGTTTTGAAGAAATGCTCAAAAATTCGACATAGTCAGTGCTATATGTATTTACAAAAGCAATGAGATATTATAGGAGTCAATATTTTGCTATTACCTTCAATGTTTATTAAAATGGAGCTAGAAAATTGCTGATACCAAACATTGCATTGATGAAATCTCTATGTGAGTACACTTATCATTATAATGTAATGAAATGAGATAGGTATTCTATTATAGGTATATAGTAGGTAATAAAAATAAGATAGTTTCAACTATAAAACCCAGAAAGAGTGGGTAAACAATTGAATTTTTATTTGCAAGGAGTGTACTTTGAAAATTAAATGTTTATATCTGTGTTTATATAACGTAATATCTACAACTTGTCGCAATTCGAGTCGATCATTAAAAAATTCATTTCAATTAAAATAATTCAATTACAGTAATGTGTAGGTAATGGATCTATATTATTGTATTATAATTCCCCTTAAAGTAGCAAATGAGTAGTTTCGTTAGGGCTAACTATCTGGTTAATAAAGACAGTAATAAGGAAACGTGTGCATGAGAATGATCCTAGTGGATTCAATTTTGTGTTATTTTACAATTTTTAGAGGTCATTGTGTAATCTAATTTCTTAGTGTGTCACACTACTGACAAACACAGTAGGTTAAGTAGAAAATTTTTATTCATGGGGGTATCAAGTGCATTACGTGACAAAGGAAAAGATAAAGTTGACTCTTGCCCGCTTGCATGGAACAGGGCATTGTAGGTTTTTTACAACAAAAACGACCTAAGACATTGCAATACCCTGTTCCATAGCCAGTTTGTATTTCTTGTGAAAAAGAGAACTGGTCGCATTGGGAATACGTATACTTATATAGCAGAGAGATAGAGAGAAAGAAAGATAAGAAACGAATAAAGAATTATTCCATCCATCCTCTCTGTTTTGGCTCCTGTTAGTTTTACTAATCTCTCCATGTCACTCAAGGGTACAAGACAACCAACTTAAAAAACTGCTGGATCTTTTATATCCGCTTTTTGTTGTTGCACGATAACACGTTATTCACATTCAACATCCATAAATGCATGTACACATGATATGTACCAGAACTACGCTGTAGTACAATATTAGTACACACTCAGTCTCATTTTTTTGAACAACAACCAACAAACCCACTTTCTTGAATTAGATGCGGACCATTGTACGCAGTACAAAAGTAATATCTGTAATAATGTACACAGGCCAAGTAAGTAGCCTGGATTTACATTTGAATTATTGCAAGAACGTACATCTTATGTCGAAAGTGCCTCCCATTTGTTGTATTGTCTTAACCAGAGCTTAAAACAATTCTGCTCCTGTTAGATTCCTGAATAATGAGACGGCCCAAAACAGTAGTCAAGTCAAGTTCTGAATATAGCAAAATAAATAAACACGAAAACAAAAACAAGTGCCATATTCCTTTTGTAGCTATAATACAATAGCATTTTCTCCTCTGCTTTCTTATTCCTACTTTCTTCTTCATTGTTTTTGCACAGCCAATTTGTTATTGTTCTTTTATTTTTCACACTCCATTGTATAATTTAACTTATTCTTCTTTAGTAACAAATGTACGTACCAATATACATTACAATTGTGTAACACCGAGCCTTTTCCTACAAATTCAAACTAATAAAAACTGTTCTACATACATACAAAAAATTGAACCTTCTTAAAATCTTTAGTAACACTACTGCAGTATATTGATGCAATCTCTCCTATAATAAGTATGCAGTACAAGTATGTGATAATAAAAAATTTACTTATTTTTTAAAGGCCAATGAAGTTTTTGAACTTTGTTTTAGTGCGGTTTAATATTGTGGTATACTATAGGGCTTTGTACAGATATAGGTAAAGTAAAATCATCATCATTTCAACCTTTTGAGTTGTTGATGTGTGCAAGCGGGCGCTAACTATTTACGAAGAAAAGAAGAATAGAATCTGAGAAATAGTGGATTTGTGACAGCAAAAGAAAGAGCGTGTGTTTTACATCTGCACTCGCGCTGAACAAACAATGAAGCTGCTGACAAACAAGTTTGACTCTAACATCAACTTCATGCAGTCACTTTTCAACTTTTCTTTTTGTTGGATTGGATGTGTACTTAGAAATGCAGAGTGGTACCTACCAGTAATCCAACTACAGGAAACTGCGACTCGATTAGATTAGATGCTATGTCATATTTGCTTGTTATATAATTACTTTTGCGATTCGTGCATTGACCCGATAATTTTTCAGATTTATAAAATTTTATATCTCGTATTATAAGAGTCCTTTCTTTATAAATATTTTTATATACCCTTCGTCCTCTTTAATTGGTAACATAATGGAACGGGCCTTTAGTAAAGTATTAACTTAATTAAATCGAACATCCCTGCAGAATTCTAACAAAGCAGTTGATTTTACAACAGTAAGGCTTCTTATGTAAATATCCTAGATAAATACACGTGCTTCTTGTAGTCTTCAATTAAAAAACTGTCAAAAGATCAGATTTTCATAAGTAAGTAAGGCGTAAATTATTACCCAGTCTCTCTATATGCAAGTATCGTATATGGTAATAATGAAAGATAAAGTAATATTACGCGTACATGTTAATATATACTTCATGTAGGTATAGCTAGATGTGTGTTAGCCTACATGAGCAGATATATATTCATTATTTTCGGAACAGCAGAAAATATGATGGAACTTTGTTCATAAGATGACGCAGTGGCCGTCCTTTGAGACTACTAGAACTGGAACGAGTAAAAGTACATAGTCGTAGTAGCTTTAAAGCATCCAAATTTGATCAATGTAATAATTCTACTAAGAAGCATTAATTTGAGCGAGCTTGGTGAACATAACGTAAGATGGTTAATAGCGCTTGCCATCATACATCCAAGTAGAAGCCATCTAATCAGATTGCTCCTACTTGCTACTTCCTTTTACATGCCTTTCATTTTAGTCACTTTATCGCGAACGATTTAATAATTTCATTTTTAGACTGCCAACTGAATTATACTTGACTGATTATATTTCAGCTTTCATCTAACAACTAAGTGCATTATGGATTAGCAAGATTTGACTTGCTACATACATGCAAAATGCACATAAACGCTAACATTCTACTATCTGACGCAAAGTACATGACACGTTGACACCTACTCCCAATTTCGCTCCACTTAAGCTAAAATGTCTTTACAGCAGGTTATAGTAATATCAGTTAGCAGAAATGTGAAATGCTTGAGTCCTTGTAACAGCAGCACCAACTTGTGTAGCTGATGTTTTATTAGTTGAATTTAAAGAATTCATACGTACACAAAATACTATATTTAGTTGGATTCTCCAGGTACAATTCAATTCATACTCCTGAAAATGAAAATGACAGATCCGAAAACGAAAAACATTTTTGGAATCCCTAAGTGCAGTCGAATTCAAAACTGTCCATGACTTTTGTTCTAAGGGGCATGTGCCTCAAATAAGTTCATAAAAAATCCCTGAAAATTCTACGGTGTTTCGTGAATGCATAGATGTACGAAGTAGGTACACAACAACATTATGCATGCTATTATTGTATGTACATTATGCACTATTTTATATTGCACAATAATATTGTACCTTTATAACTATTCGAATTTGCATTAAATGCTACGTATAACTCAAGATTTTTTGCTAGCGTTTTTCGCCCTCCACCCTTGTACGGTAGTTTATGTTCTAGGAATTTAATTATGCATTAGAATACCTAGTATTATATATATATGTATAATTTTATGTTGATTTTAGCATGGAAAGCTTTCTTCACAATACGTATTAGTATGTTATACATGGAGAAATCTAATGAGATCTAGAATTCCCCGAACGTCATAGCCATGAACAGATCCTACAGCCAAAAGAACCATCAAAGTATGTAGGTATACACAAATATCAAAGGAAGGTTAGAGTGTGGCGTGTACCTCATTGTAGAAAGTTTTGTGGGGACTATGATTTCCTGTTCTTCCGTGTATATTATTCCTTGTAAACTCTATGCCCTCAAGTAGGTATGTCAGTTTCGGTGAATCCTTTATCCTCTTTTAACTTGCAAGGAACATACTGACAGACCAATTGTCATCGAGAGAACACGGAGTGACTTTTTTTATAACGTGTGTCTGATACAAAGCATGAAGTTTGTTGCGGCATCCTAAATAAAGACAAAAAACTGAATTTTGAGCAGTAGAAAACAGAAGTTCGGCATTATTCTGGTTTAGACCTAAAAACGCCCTTAATGTACATGTTTTCAGTCTTTTCAGTAGAATATACAATCCTCACCCTATGTCCCTGTTGTATAGTACTTATCACAAAAAAATTCCTTGTTCAGTTCTATTACTTAATTTGTATTGACTAGTTTAATAATACTATGTCCCCCCTTCATCATTTTGAAACCAACTTTCAACAAAGTGACCTTCTGGTCTTATTGCAAATGAAACAATGGCAATTACGGTGGAAAGGTTCCTTCCTCTTTTAAAATCACTCAGAGCAGCTTTTATTATTCAAAAAATTATGCTGGTTCCCTGAGGGCACCGAAAAAATATCTACGTTTCTTAAAACCCTGAAAATCTAATTCTATGTTACTCTGTAAAATGTAGTAATTCAAGAAAGTTGAATGTACCTTTGTAAAAGAATTCATAAATGACTGTATATTTAGAAATGAAATCCATCCGGGAGTATTTATTTTCGGTCATATATATTGGATTTAATCATAGGATTAAGAAAAGATATCTTTGTTTATCTTCATAGTATTAGGGGTAGGGGTATGTATGTTTTACTTTCATTGCATGTTGTATGTCCATTCTCCATATTGAGAAAAGTAAATGGAGTACTAGGAATACTATTGCAAATATTGGAATCCGAGCTAGGTATATCCCAGTTAAATTGAACCAAGGTAGATTATTTGCACACGATATAATTTTATTTACAATAGCCTCTGAATTTATAATTTACACTAGGTACACGGTACACAGTTTGTTATATGATTTTATGGGCAAAATTATGGGGATTTGTCGATACAATGCCTACTTTATTAGGTACACTAAAAGACTTAGATTCAATGGTTCATATTAAAACGTTTTTGAAATTCTGAAATCATTTCAGACAATTTCTGGGACAATTAACAATATTTCACCATATGAGACAAATTACAAGGTTTTTTGCAACATTCGTCAGTGATAGTAGCTCTTTTAAATCTTTGATGGCTTATGTTTTCTCCTAGAATTTTCAGAGCTAGGGATTTGGTGTTAAGAGCCCGTATTCCTTCCATATCAGAGTAGGCGTTGTCGATGTCCGAATACATATACAAGTCCTCATTTGAAAAGTTTGAAGCATCAGTTGCTGCTGCAACCTCGCTTGTCAATGGCTCATGTCTTTCACTGATGCCTGCAAAAACCAACAATAAAATCACGCATGCATAAAATAAATGCAAAAATTGCTCAAATACGTATGAATACATAGTAACTAAAGATGATAATGATAATGATTCACCAGACAAGGTGGAGTCAGAGCGTCGAACAAATCCAGAACCCCTTCCTCTGCACAAATTGAGAACAGCATCAAGAAGTCTAAAACCACAAAGTTGAATTGGTGTGTCTCCTACACCTCTTTTTCCCTGATGAGACCAAAAGATTGTGGGCTGGTCAAGCTGGTGCTGGTTTACTTTTGATGCTACCGTCAGTCCAACCAGAGATATGGAAACTGCGCCCATGAGACTCAAAGTCATCAAAAAGACGCTCTTACCGAGATATTTTGAGGAATACATTCTGTTAAACAATTATTGTTTTAAGCTAGTATACTACGATTAAAACCTAGTGATAACTTACATATCTGGGGGCTAACCACTAACATACATATTTTATGCGAAAATTTGTTAATTGATCACCATAAAAATTTACGATCAAAATGCAGTAGAAGAGTTTAACAGCTCAACCTTACTCATCTTAAAAATAATTTGATTTTTTGAATTTCGATTTGCTACACTCACAACATGAAATTGTGAGAAAGTTTGAGAATTAGAAATGTCGACTGATGCGAAAGACATATGTTATGCCTGTAACTTTTATGCCTATAACTTATACGTATCTCTTTTATACGATATTTCTGATGCGTCGATTAGAATGCAGAGTAAAAATTAAAAAGTGTAAATTCTCAAATACTAATACACATACCTACTTCCAAGAAGGGCCGGTAAAAAGAAAGATCTACACTTTGCACAACCTTTTCTGAAAATATTGACCAGCTATGTATAAGGGAGTTGTAAGATAACTTCCAGTCCAGCACAAGTGAAAATATTGGACACAATTCAGATAAAGACAAACTATAGGACCAATAAAAAGTGAAGGAATTCGAAAACTGTACAGCAATTTAAGAATTATGTTGTGCGTTGGTAAAAATTTGGAGAGAACTGCGCTTTTTGCAGATTAAACATTGAGTTTATATACCAACCAAGCAGCTGACACCAAATAAATCTTTAGTATGATTTAATTAATCTTTTTATTATATGCAAATTTTGTGCATCTCATTGTCAGTCGGTTGCGTACTTATCTTTGATGTATGTGTTTTGAACGAGATAAGATTTTTCTAAGATGTTTTTATGTGCACATTGGAAAACAATTACTACGTAGAACTAGTCTAACGAGGTATAGGCACGACGGAAAATTAATTATGCACAATAATAATGTCCATAATTATGCCTTCAGTAAATGAGTAATTTACATAATTACAAATCTGTTTTGCAAACTCTTAAACCATTTACTATGTATCAGTATGCAGTAGATGCGAAAAATGATTGAAAAATATAGGTACAATTATGTATGTAATAATAATATACTCAACACTTGTCATAGCAGGGTTTTCCAGGAATAAAGAGCATTCAGTGTTCTATTGTTGGAAGCAAAATCAATTAATTGATTTGAATTACAATTTCCAGCACATGAGATAAATAGGCTGTAAATATTTAATGAACAGGATGCCCACTCTGACCATTTGCGATCAAAGACCAAAGGCTCCTACAGTTTCTATGTAGGTGGATAAACTACGCCACAAGTTGATTAGATTTGTATGATCTCTCAATTTTTTTAGTTGAGTTCACATACTGTGATCTTCAAAGAAAACATTTTACTTTAGCTTTGTCTCGTGGCTTGCTTCTTGTGTCCCAAGATTGCACGAAAAAAAAACTGGAAATTATGTTTTATATGGGTTCCTATACTCCTGTCCCTAAATACGCCATTGGCCACATTATATTGTATTTCGAATTCAGATTCTATTTTTCATCCCTACTCGCTTCGGACAGACAACAGAGTAAACCATTATTTTTGCACTTGCTCGGTGAGTTTACCATAATAATTATAAAGCATACCTAGATATTTATAGGTACATATTATTATGTAGAATATACTGTTAGTATAGTACATACGTGATACATCAGTTGATTTCACTAATCACTAATACATTAGAATTTTCTACAAAAGGAGAATCGTTTTTAAACATTTTATACTTTATGCTATTTCCAAAGGGTTCGAATTTGTAAGCCTATAAGCTTAGAGGGTAGAGCCATTTCAATTTT
>JAQFYB010007994.1:0-10220 GCA_034694085.1 Pogonognathellus longicornis
TATTGTGCACTTAGATTGATGCAGTAGTTTAAGAGTGATGGAGGGAGAGCGAAAAAACTCTATCTTATTATTTAGATGATTGCAATTTCTTCGATATTATAATTACAAGCCTGAGGAAGGCGAGTACCCAGAGGGGGGGGGGGTGCACCGGGTGCCCCTCAGAATACCCAAAAATTAGGTTATTGTACCAAAAAAATTCCAAAAAATTCGCGCTACGTGAGATTTTTATGCATTTTAAGTTGGTTTTTACCTAACTAATAAGTCCTATTATGGACTGAATTGTATCTAGTATTCAATTTTTCTCTTCCAATATTTAATTTCTATTACAACCTTGCTGTGCACCCCCAGCTTATGATCCTGGCTACGCGTCTGGCCTGAGGGTATATTTGGTTTATACTTTTTGAAGGGATGCGTTCAGTGTTTTACGTTAACAATATTTAGTAAGTGCAGGAGCTGCCTATTGTCTACTAAAAATTGTTAAAATAAAAGACGGAACGCCAACTTACCCTGTAATGAAAGGTGTTCATATTTCATTAGAATTAAAGGGAAGAATTCCTCTCTGACGAGTAGTTAATTTTCTGAGTGTAACAAACATTTTATAGAATGAGAGTATTTTTAATAAAGTACTTTGTAGAGATAATTTAGAGGAACTGAGCTGCCCAACTAAAGTGCAATTGAAACAGACAACGATAAAAAGCCACTAGTCAAAACTAATTTATAAGGGTATGAAAAGTATTATTCAGTGCGGACGCAGATTTTTATTAAGCTACCTATTTGTGTTGATGTTTGTACTCCACAACCGTTCTTATAAATATTTAAACTTTACTTACGTATTCTAACAAAATGTTTATAGCATTAAAAACTATTATGTTTGATCGGGTAATAGTACAGCAAAATGGCAAACAAAAATGCTTTTGATTGAACAATTATGTTGCGATACTAATTTCCGATTGACAACTTGATGCTTGATAAACGATGTTCAACTGATCATTTGAGTAAAACCTTAAATGAAGTATGGTATAGTAGTTGTCTAATTTGCATTTAAACAAAAAGTTTTGAACTCTGAGGCCGTATTGTTGAATTATGAGGGCGTATTCTTAAACTTTGAGGGTGTATTGTTGAACTGAGGTCGTATTCTTAAACTCTGAGAGCGTATTGTTGAACTCTGAGGGCGTTTTGTTGAAGTAGGAGAGCGTATTAATGTACGAGGAGGAAATATCTAATTGCAAAGCAAATATTAAGTGTGAAGGATAAAGGGAGTTTATAAATGAAATGTAATTAATTAATAACTTACAATGTAATTTAAGGAACTAATTATATAATTTTATTTTTACATATATTTTCATAGAGTAGTAGTGTTTATTACATCCTGAGCAAACAAGGAATACATTTTAAAATGTTTTAACTAAAACATTTACACGACCAAAGGAATTTATCATTTGTTGGGGGCAAATGTATTCTGATATTGACATTTCTCAAATTTCTGTTTTGAAAAATACACATAAAATCTTTATTATTTTAAATAATTGTAATGTATTTATAATTTAAAGTCATTTATTAATGCAGCATATTTTTTTCTGTTACTGAATATTGACAAAAAAACTTGCCGTTAGCTTAAAAACGTTATAATTGGAGCGTGCTTAATTTTACCAAAGAATAACCTAAGACCCTCTTAGATTCTCTTAAATTATTTTGTTAATATAATTACTTTACTCATGGTTTAGTCAAATGACAATCATACATCAATCTTTACTGTTTTTGACACTTGTTTGAGCGTTCGCAAAGACCAAAATTCTTGACCATACGCATAAGCAGGGGAATTACCCTGGTTGCCCGGGCTACCCCTCTAAATTTTGACAGCTTACACTACACATTATTGGCGTTTAGCAAAAACACAATTTTAATATACTAAATAATAATTAGTGACAATATTTTCCTTACTTCGATGTGCTAAGGCAAAATAATTAATATAAAACACCTGCTTGCCTTTTCTTGTTTAAACCAGAACAATTTGAACTTGAATGTTGTTATCAATGTCTTCCTTAGTCTCTGATCAAATGCTCAATACATCTTAAATAATAATCTAAATATATCTTAAAAATTTGTGAATCAAACGTTACCTTACAATTACAATCCTAAAAAAACTAATTTCTAAATGCATGGAAAATTCTAGATTCTGGTAACAAATCCCAACTTTAAAAAAAGGAAAAGCGAATCGTATTATTGTATGTCATATTGGTTGCAGATGTGCAAATCAAAAATTGGTAATGGGTGGGAGCCGCGGGTCAAAATTACGGTTTTAATAAAATCACTAAAAGTGCAGAAAAAATAGATGGCTGCTGAGACATTCGGTGCCCATGTATAGCCCATCCAGAAGAAGTCGGTATGCGGTAAGCGGTAGTAGTAATGCAACTGCAAGCAAAGTAAGAGTTCGCCCAGTGATGTTACACGTACGTTAGTCGGTTTTGTGTCGCAACAACTCAATGAATGTGTTTCAAATGAGCGGTCATATTCACTTCATATTCATTATGTATACCCAGTTGAAATTTTCTCGCAAACTAAAGGGAAATTCGAAATATTAAGGACACCAAAATAAGTTTATGGGAAATCCCAAAAAATGGGGTGTAGTAATTTCAAAAATAAACAGCGGCTCCTACCCATTATCAAAGAAAACAACCTTGGAGTAAGGTCGTTTAACGTATTATCTATCAGATGTGTAAATACCTTTAGAAATGGGTGGGAGTGGGAGAGGCGGGTCAAAATAACGATTTTAATAATTTTGCCAAACACCAAAAGTGCACAAAATAGAATAGAGATGGGATGGGAATAATTATCAACGAGAGCCAAAAAGTGGCTTTAACCGCTGGGCGTATTTATGTTTCCCTCTCAAATCCCATCCCAATTTTTAGAACCTTTGACTTCGCGCCGCATAAGTTTGCGCGAGACAAACTTCAAATGTCTAATACAGATCCATAGACTAAATTCAATGACGTCCCAAAATTTCAATGCAAGTATGAACTTTGAATATCTACCAATCACACATTTGAGTAAATATTCCACCACAAATGAAAATAGGGAAATAGAAACAAGATAAAAATAAATGTAGAATATTGAAATGATGTTATCCTTGATGGATATTCCTTTTGCTTCCTCCCTCAGAGGCAATGAAGCAAATTTGTATTTACTTTTATGAGAGTCTCGCGTCTTGGTCACTGAAGTCCACATTTGAACAATTCCCGAATGTTGCAGGACTCTCAGGTTAAGCATAAAGATGGGATTTATTTTACCTCTAATATCCCACCCACTATTTATTTTCCATACCTTTTCTACGCTTTTAACAACTGCCGGGTTTCCTTTATTCAATAATTTTAGTCTTAAATACAATGCGTCAATATTTTCAGACCAGTCGCCATACGCTGTTTTATTGCAGTCTAAAATGCCTTCAAAAATTGATTCGCCAAAAAGATAAATACTTTTCGATTTTATTGTATTTTCCGGAAATCTCATGCGGGAAAAAATATTGTCGATGGTTCTTTTCCAAATACTTTTGCCATTGTTTTGAGATTTGTGTAGAACTCCACTTTCTAATATTGTATGGTAGAATTCCGTCTCTTTATGATGGTTTTCCCATGTAACATTCTCATATTGAAATACATTCCACCCAAGATAAAATGGGCAATAAAGAGAGAAATTGAATTCCACCAAGTGATTGAAACTTGTAACTGTATTCAATTTCAATGGAGCTGACAAATTCGTGATATTCGATCCTTTGTAGGCATTGGATAAAACAACTGTCATTAAGATCCAAGTTCCGCATACATAGTACAGACATGTCACTTTGTTGCAATTCGAAGCTGTAGCATTTCCTTGCTCCAACAGACTCTGAAATATCGTGCTCAACCAATTAAATTTTATTTTCTTAACTTGGTATACGATCTTTACAAACAGATTGACAACAAAGCAGCTCAATAGAATAGCAATCCATGATGAAGTGTCGTAGCACGACACGTAGCCCCAAAAAGAAATTTGATCTTGTCCTATTTGCCCATCGCATGTCAGGAATTGAAACTGTTCATATTTCAGCACGAAAAAGTGAGCGTTGGAACTGTCGAAATCGATTGAAGTAACCGAAGACGGGCAATCTTCAATGGAACCAGTACATATCGAACTTTCATTGGTAGTAATGGATTGCAGTAACGCTAAGTTTAAATCATAGTGACTTAAATGAAATCGCTTGAACGATAATTCTGCAGATGGAATGAACTCACGAATTGGAACGTAATTTACATCTCTGAAGTACATTCTAGTGTTCCGTACTGATATCCTTTGCGTAGGAGATTGATTATCTTTTTGATGTTGATGTTTCCATTCTTCTTCTAACTTTTCTCTTGTGTATGCTCCATCCAACAAAATTTGTTTCTTTCCTCCATTTTCACAGTTTAAACCTTCATTAACTCTACTGTAAATTTGAAATGTCCTTTCGTAATCGATCAATAGAAGTAATTCAAATCGAGGTGGATTTGTGTCAGAGATGTAAAAATTATCTGCAGCGCAGATCCATTTGTCCACATCTCTCTTTTCGGCCTGATTATCTTCGAGAAGCATCACAAACATTTCATTTCTGGAAATCTCCATTCTTTTAAATATAAATGGGGAGTGAAATCTTTCTTCGGATTCCACAAAGTGATTCCAAAACCAGTGAGTATTTCTCGGAAGCATTCTTGACAATTTCAAAGCCGAATATTGTGTGATGTGTGAAGAAGTATACAAATAAAAATGAAGAATACATTGCCACGAATACGGAGCAGAGATTATGGGATCATTAATAGCTACTTTAGTCCCATTTTCCAGATTCGAAAACATTCCTTCTTCATAATAATATCCATTGAATCCATATAATCCAATTGAATATTTTACCAATAGAACTGGTGTTTTAAATTCTTCGAAGTCAAAGGCCTTTTCTTCGTGAAAAAGAATATTAATTAAACAATTCTCAAATGGCTGTAAATGTGTGTTTAAGTTTAAATATTGTGCTTCACTTCCGACTGTTATAGTGTAAATCAATATCCACAAAATTGTTAGTAAATAATAATTTCTTGCCATTGCAAATCGAAAATTATATGTTTGACTGTATATTGATAAAATCAATTATTAAATAGTTAAGAGTACCTTTCACATCTGGGAAACGAAACACAATTCTACGCGTTTGAGAATGTTAAAAAAGCAACAAATATATTTGATTGATGAGAGAATATTACTTTTCCAGAAAGACAAAATGGAGGTTTGTTTTAGCTATGTTTGTAGCTTTAAGGTGCGTCAACAAAAAGTCGATAGTTAAAAATGACGATGACTGGGACATTCCAAAATTCTTGTAATTTCCAATTATCAAGCACTAAAGCCCAGACAATCCACGTCGGGGTCGGGAGTTAAGGGCTTTAGCAAAATAGTAACACAGAAATTAGATATTCTACCATTGTTTACATAAATCCTCTTTATAGATTACATGCTGGTGATCCCGAGGAAATCAAGTATCTATTTAACTAATATAAGTAAGTATCGCAAGAAGAACAGTTGCTACTGTTTAGAAGAAAGTTTAGTATGAAAAATCAATACCTACATAGGTGGAGCCAGTCGTCTACGGGCGAGTTTTCCTTCGCAATATCATTCAAATCTACGACAGTTCTCGAGTCAGCTTTTAGTTTTATTAGTCAGTAAGACACTCGTCTCATCGCGAGACGACAGTCTTGCTGATATTGGCAAGGAAAACTCGCCCGTATACGACTGGGTGGAGCGGATCATGAGAATAGAGTTCGCAGTTTTAGTAAAACTAAAAGACTGAATCTATGTTTTCTCTGAAACATGCATGGAATACATTCCGTAGCCTAGTAGCGCCGCTCGGAGACTGCCGAAAGCCCCCGGGTCGCGGGGAGACCGCCGGCGGATAAAAATTAATTATCGCCGAAGGCGACCAATAATAATAATTATTTTTGGCTGTTAAGGGTAGCCTTTAGGAGCCGTAAAATGTCCGAGAGACTAGAATCTGCGCTGCAAAAACTGCAAAAAAGCGAGTATTCACAAACAATGTATTTTGCCTTTAACTTTTTTCCAGGCCTTTAAAACAAATGAATAGCCTTCAATTAATAGCCTATAAGGAAATCAGGGACAATATTAATATAACTTTAGAAATAATTAAAAAACCTTTAAATTCATGAACCACTTATATTAAAAGAATTGTGTGTGGGTTGGTGGCCATCCAAAGTGAAATGTATGCAGTTTATTTTGTGAAGTGTTTGCATTAAAGGCCTGTATTACTGATTACTCGTATAGTATTTAATATTATGTACTATTACTAGTATAACTACTATATTATGTACTGCTACTAGTATAAGATTTATTGAGACCCAGAGTTTTATTCTAAAGGTTGTGCTATAGAGGTGTACTCATTATACAGTGACCAAACGTCCTGGATTTTCCAGGATTGTCCCGGATTGAGGACCCCGTCACGGGCGTCCCGAAAACGTCCTGGATTTAGAAAATTGTCCCGAATTTCATAAAAATAATGAGACACACGAATAAAAAAGCCAAAAGTCTTAAACGGTTTTAGTTTCCTCATATTATTAGAATACTATAATTCATTTTAGCTAATGCTGAATGGTGAATGCACATCCCTGCTTTCTTGTATATTACATAAGGCGACCAGAAATGACAGAAATACTGATTTTACCAGTGTCAGTCGCTGTGCTGGTGTAATATTTTGTGCTCATTTTTAGCCATGACCATGACAGAACAGAAGCACGAAAAGAATATGCCTTTTTTGCTATAAAATGGGAAACGATTACAAATTCTTTTTGCGCTAAGCACAAATTTGATGCATTTTAGGATAATGTTGATCACAATTAGGTCAATTTTTGCCCAAATAAAAATTAAGCGAGCCATAAAAAAGTACAAAATTACAAAATATCGAGGATTAGTGCAATATTTGCTCCAGTTAATCCAAAATTTCAAAAAAGATTTTCCCATAAAAGTGAAAAATGACAAGAAAACTGCTCAATTTATTTCAAAATCTCCAAAAAACAGATTTTTTCCATAAAAATGCATAAAATTGCAAAATGTTTCGCGCTTCGCAGGAATTTGTTGAAATTTAGGTTAATTTTGACTAAACGTTTAAAATCCAGCAAGTTATATAGGTAACATTTCATATTTACCGTCCTGAATTTTTCTTCTTGAAATGGAGGGTTTTGTAAAATGTCAATGGACTTTCAAAAACTGTCAAAACTGATTTTACCTAGTCAGATATGGTCACTGTAACTCATTATATATAATGTAGTAAGCGATGTATCAGTTGATCTTTCACATTAGTATATTGCTTTTCTCGACATTTATATTCTGTCATGGCTGAACAGACAGAAAATTGAAACACATAAATTAGCTTACGATAATTAATAATTCAATGATTTGGTCTCAGTGGAAAATCAGGTCAAACAACTCACCAATAGCAATCGACCAAATATATTTCACTCCGGTTACTCAAGACGTGGACAAAATATTCAACACACGCAAAGTGGTATACTCATTTCTACGAGTTTCTATTTTTATTTAACTTGTCCATGAGTTTTTATACAATTCTAGCGGGTACGCCAAATATTTTGGATTAAATTGATTACGTTGATAAATTTATTCACAATACCGACTAGATTGTACACCGTTGACGTAAATTAAAAACTTAATTTGTCGGGGAGATGCTTTATTATTATGTATTTATAAATCGTTTTCAAAACCAAAAGCATTCCTTAAAAAATTACGAACAAATATCTTCACATACTGTAATATATAATATCTGTGTATGTAAACTAGAAAACAAGTCGGTATGGAACGCATTCATTTTAATGAGATGCCATTATTCAGTTTATTTTGAGAAAACTGATTCCAATGCTTTGTCAACTAGGACAATCATGAAAAGCCTCATTTTTTAAATTTATAATTGAAAAACTATCCCAGTACTCATTTTGAAAGCAATATTAAAGCTAGTGCGAATTTTTTTAGGCCCTATATTTCCATTGAAATCTCCAACGAAAAAGCCCATGACTTTTTTTAAAAATCGTTTTTGGTTTTTTTTTTAATTTGGCGCGATCTATTAAAAACAGCAGTTAGTATTTATATAACATCGAAAAATGCTGCAGACTAAATACCGAAAACACCATTGTTGCTCAAATCTATGGTGTTTCTAAAATCACGGATTGCATGCCTTATTGAGGTGTGGGGTACACTTAGGGAAACCCTGTTTTTGGGTAAACTGAAAAACATTATTATTATTGGGGATAGTTGGACATAAAAGATTAGTTTCCTGCTTGCGGCTTGGAAGAGAAAAAATCGATTTTCTACTCGTATACGTGTCTGAAATAAAATTTTGATTTTTGATTGGGTAAATACATTGCGGAGGCTAAAGAAGAAGGCTAAAGAAGAAAATAGGATTTTAGAAATTTTATTATCTGATTTTAATTTTATCATCAAGAGTAATGTGAGACAAGTTTTAGCCACTCCAAAATAAATGTTCCAACGCTAATGATATAACTCAAAAAAAGTACTAACAATAAGTGTCCCAACTCCACTTCCTCTACTCCTACCTGAAAATTGCACTGGTATCAAATTTTCGATTCAGAGCACTTTCATGGAAATACTAATACAATCTCGCTCTTTAGGTATATGGAATTGTGGGGTGCCAGACGACTTCATACCAGATTTCATTCTTTGCATAATTTCATCAATGGTATGTGAGAGACTGATAAGTGGACGAAAAATAGACAGAAAATTGAAACACATAAATTGACTTACGATAATTAATAATTCAATGATGCTGCCCGGCGGATAAACAACTCAAACAACTTGGCCAATAGCAATCGACCAAGTACTTTTCAGTCTGGTTACTCAATGACGTGGACAATAATATTTCACACACACGCAAAGTGGTATGTTCATTTCTTCGAATTTCTATTTTTCATTTAACTTGTCCATGAGATAGTTATCCAATACTAGCGGGTACGCCAAATATTATGTATTAAATTGCTTACGTTGATAAAATTATTCAGAATACCGACTTGAATGTATACCGGTGCAGTAATTTAAAAACTTAACTCTTTTTTGTCAGGCTGACGTTTTATTAATTTACTTTTATATATTATTTTCGAAAACAAAAGAGTGCACTGAAAAATTAGAATTCGATACTGTTGACTCTATATAAAACGACACGAACCAATATCTTCACTTACTGCAACATAGTGATCTAGGTACACTAGAAACTAGGGTGTCTACCCCAATCTCTAACCTAGGCTGGGATTACCAAGGTCAACGGATTTTGGTCTGGTTGGGTCGACGTAAAAAAATGTCGGTTGGGTTGAGAAACATTTTGTTCGGGTAGGAAAAATGTTACGAAAAAGTGTTGACAGTTGACACAGTAGCTAGAAAGAAAGGATTGTTGTGTTTACCAGTTGCTATATTCCTAACACCAAAAAAAGGAAAGCTGCTATAAAGCGAGTTATAGTTGACATCATTTTGCTTCTATATGTAATAATACAAGCTATCTGGTAATTGTAATACCAGGAATATCTCGGAACAATAACAATTAAATGATGTTTTGCTAAATCAATACCATGGTAATCATGCATGATAAAACGAATTTAAGAATAGAACTAAAAACATTCCATGGGCGTCAACCGCTACTCAGTACTCAATGTATGATGGGTTTTGTTTCGATTAGTTGTTGATTATTGCTAAGTTGCCTTTAATATTATGAGTTTACCGAATTCAGGAGAGGAAGACCATTGCCCCGTGCTTGGCTCTCATTCACAAATGTACATCCTTGCTCTTTGGACTGTTTTACATTGTATGCGTACGTAAGTATGGAGTATGGATACGAGACAGTCATGTTAGAATAAATTACTTATTTCAATTAAATGAAAAAAATGTCTCACTTTTTGCACGGAATTTTTTTTTTCAACCGACTGACCAGTTTGATACCAAGTTTCAACATTCAGTAAAAAAGCAATATTTAATATTATATTATTACTAGTGGATCAGCGCGGCGCTGCGCGCCGCAGGGCCAATCAGCGAACGAAATGAGATGCTATTTCATGATAATCAAAGGGTGGATACTTTTAATTATAAACATATTTGACGTCTCGGTAAATATTGTCAATATTTACGGGGTTTCAGCCCAATTTGTA
>JAQFYB010007995.1:0-10219 GCA_034694085.1 Pogonognathellus longicornis
CGCGCGATATTGTTGCAATTTATATTGATTATGACCAAAATTCGCGCAATTTTTGGCAAAATGTGCTAAATTTTTTCATAAATTTCCGCAAATTGTAGCAAAATTTTCTAAATTTTTTCGCGCGCAGCGCGAAAAAATTTAGAAAATTTATATATAACAAATGTATATAACAAAGGTTTGTTCAAGCCCCCCCCCCAAATGTCTGACCTGCATACGCCCCTGTGTACGACTATACCATCGTCTTAATCATTAAAAGCGACAAGTTGATTTCCTTAATCGTGAAAAGCAACAACTAGATTTCCTTAACCATAAAAAGCGACAATTTGATGTTGAGGAGTCCTAATTGTCGCTTTTTGTGACTAAGAAATCAAGTTGTGGCGTTAGTAAGATATAGGAAATCCGTTTTCGCATTTTTATAATATATATAGGATATTATGTTGTCGCTTTTTATGATTAAGACGACGATATGTAGATATTGATAAAATACCTTACATGTTACTTACTTGCCATGACATTCAAATTCTATTGGGATAATTAAACGACCGGCCCCCCACGTTGGGGATTCCCATTGAGAAGTGCGAAATGATCCTGTTATTGCTATTTTATAAACTTTGCTGTTCTTCGTCCACATTATAATTTTTTTGAACCTTCCGGGTGTAAAAGCCGGTGAAAATCCCTTGTTTGTATGGTCAAAAGCCGAAAGTTGCATTGTTGTTCCTACTGCACAGTACATTTGTAACCCGTACAACCATTGTTCGTTTGTATATGGGGTAGTCCAAGCAAATATAGCGTTAAATTTGAAGATAAACGAATTACCACCACACTGTTTCTCCCGCACTAATCTAGCACTTCTGAAATGAAATTTTTGTCGTTTTTAATTTTTACATTTATTAAGTAGCGGAAGCTATATACCTTATAGAAAGGGTTTGTTTTGTCAGTCTGAGTGTTTATGTGTACGTTTCCCAAAATGGACTATACACGTATCTACTATATACATTATTAACACTATATGCATTTAGCAATATGCCATATAGATACCTAGTACACTATATGTATACAATATACTAAACCCGAACGTTCCCCAAATGGCCACAAATGTGTCTCAATTCTGCAAAAATGTTACCAAATGTGTTACAATACAAGTCAACAAAAATTGCCCAAAATGTATCGCAGAAAGTGTTTCAAGACACCACACAAAGTGTCTAAAGACACCCAAAATTTGTTTAAAGACACCTCAAAAAGTGTCCCAAGACACCCCAACACCTGACGCTACTTTCCTACATCTGTTTTATTCTAGTTTATTTTAACATACCTAATACCTACCAATATGTAATCAGAACAATTAAGCAATTAAGAGCTAATAGCACAAACAATTCACTTTCATTTCACTGAAATTAGTATTCAGTGACTTCAGTGATCATAAATATGGGCATACACGTCTTTTTTAAAACTAATAATATTACATTTTTGGAACTAGTACGTAACACGACTAGAATGCTCAATAATTTTACAAATTTGTTTGACATAAATTACAAATATTTCCTGATATTGATATTTATCACAAAAGCGCAAATTATAGATTACATGTGAACATTTCAGTATTACGTAGTTGTAGAGTGCTCGGCTTCGAGCAACTACATAAGAATACGGTAATCACATACCAATTTTTATTTAAGTTTTATCTAACACTACGAACATGAAACTTAGTGAATATGTAAGGGCACTTGAATGGGGCTTGTATTATTTTATTTTTTCAACTGTATTTTAATTTCCTCGCAGTCTTGTGTTTATCAGATATATAAAAATATAAAAATGTTGATTATATTTCACTAACTTGCTCCTACCCAACACAATCTACCTTCGACCTTCACATAGTTTCCTTGAAAATGAAAGGTGGATTGCGCGGGGTCGTGATGGTTCATAATTATATTAACGTATGTGAACGTCATTATAATGTTAATTATGTGGAATAAATTCTGCGCGGTTAGCAGGAGAGATATATACAGCTCGCCAGCCAATGGCCGCGCAGAATTCGTGCCATATAATTTTTCCATAAACAGACATAGACTTATTGAAAATTTGTAATACACTGACCACCCAATTTTCACTTTTTTGTTATTCGAACAATTTGTTTGCTTTCTTACAAGTAGTTATTTTACTTTACCTTCCCCACACGATTGGTGTTCTCATAACCATCTTATAAGGCTCTTCGTAATCGTCATCATAATCATAATGTGGGTTGATTCGCATAGTCATCCTGGTATTGGCCCTAATAATTGCAATGATTAATTTTAGATTGTATGCTATAAGTACCCGTCACAAACATATCGATGCACATTATTCCAACCGCAGATGAATTTTAAATGAACATTTTTAAGCCACGAGGTAAATTATCAAATAGAATACTTGAAATTGAATAGGTATGTACACTAAAATAGCTTAATAAAAATATGTATCGTTAGAATCTGTACTTTAATCTTCATTTTGTTTTTTAACGAGAACTTTATGAAAATGGAATTACTTTTTGATTTAATAAATAGTGAAACATAATATGTAGCGCTAAGATTCATTTTAAATAGTATAGTCTTCAGTTGATTGCACAAGTAAAACTCAGGTAAATGTGAAATAACGTGCAACACAAATTTGTTTTATAATAATCCGTTGAAATATTACATGCTTATGTGGTTCTTTTGTTAAGTTGATTCTAGAAACAAATAATTGTTAATTATTGCTTGTGGGATTCGTTTTTGTAGCCATATCACTCATTTTAAATTTTTGATACACTATAGTATCTAGAACTAGAAAATTAAAATTTTATATTACACATCCCCTACATTCTAAAACTATTATAATGAAATCAGGAAATTGCTGCTGTTTCAATAAAAATTGTTTTGTAAATTAAAGTAAATAGTTGTATTTAGAAACAATTTAAACCATTTAAATTACCAACGATGGCTGCTGCAAGTTTCGATAGTTAGCGACAATAAATATAATGACAGTAGTATTCTGAGGGAAGACATTTTCAATTTGCTATTTGTTGGCAGAAAATATTCTGGATGATTGTTGAAAATGGTAGGACAATGTTTTAGGGTCACTTTGATTATAAAAAGAGAAATTACTGACTACAAACAAGTAATAAACGATTTAGATTTTATGTGTTCTCCATTTATTAATACACGTGCCTATAACGTCATAGCTTCATTGTCTTACTTAATAATATTATGCGAGATAAAGTCTGCATCGTAAAATATATTCTAATGTTCCTATACTTTGAACTTATTCATTTTGTTTATGAAATGCATAAATTTCTCTTTTTGGAAATATTCATTCAAATGGTTTGATTATCAATAAAATTAGCCGGAATGTTGATATTGTATCTTTTATTAGAGAGATTGCGTGCGAGTACATTTTAAATTTGTTTCGTCTTCCTGAGACGATAACGTAATCGCTTGTATCATAAATTAACAGGAATACAAAATGATAAATCTTTAGTTTCCATTCTAATTAAATTACCCGAATTTTAATAAAAGAGTTCCAATACGTTTACCTTAATATGAATAGAAATTTATTACTATTCAAATGTAAGGTTAACAATGCATACAGCTGTAACTAGAGCAGAAAGGAAGTTTCTCCCTTTCGGAGTATCACCGTCTTCGCCTTGCCTTTGGCGGTGCGTATAAGACTTTGTGAGACGGAGACTCCACCATAATTCAAATAATGGTATCAGCAATACGGTTTGAATTTATATGATATATATGCAATACTTAACGTTAGTCAACACATAATGTGACAGAACCTTTCAGAAAGCAATAAAATATCTTTGTTAATTAATAAACGAATTACCTGTTAAATCGTGTGCTCAGTCTTGAATCGTCAAACTGAGACATCTGGGTAGGTGGAATTGGTGGAAATATGTATGCTGCTAGGGTGCTTAGTCTTGACGATTCAAGACTGAGCAGGTGGTTAAAGGTTGCTCAGTCTAAAATCCTTAAGTCTGAGTACTGTTTTGCTCAGAAGAGTTGCGCGGTCTTGATCGAGGTAATTTTCCTCCATTTTTTTAGTACATCGCCATACATTTCCAAAACTCTAGAAATTGGTATTGAGAAGCGCATTACCAGATATGAAATGTCACTTGTGTGAAGCATCAAAATAATTAAGATTGCTTTGGAGCAAGATCATAGATGATAACAAGCCAGAAAAAATCAAATATCTCTTAGCCGTGAACGTAATTGTTAAGAAAATATAATGCAACCGTTTGTGAAGTTAATATTGCTCTACAATAGTATAATGTGCTTTCAAATTTTAAAACATTTACATTATTATCATAGGCGTACCGAACCCCAACAGAACCGAACATGAAATTTGTCGAACCGAACTCCAACACGAAAAAACCGGTTCGGTTCCATCTCTAGTAAATATCTAAAATATATTATTAAAAAATGATTTATTGCCAAAAATATTGCAGAATTTTTCAAGTGGCGTTTCTTTCATGTACAGGTAAGTCTCATTTGTGGCTAATCTCACTACATTTTAGGAGAAATGAATTGCTTTGTGTTACTAATTATTACATATAATTTTGTTTGACAATTAATTGTATTATCCAAATAGCAATATATACATAAAATCATATTTTAAATTTATTTACACTATGCCATTTTTAATGTCCTAAACGAACGATGATTGCGATATTTTTATGTTAGTTATGTTATAATCTTTTATACTGTCTCAAGTGTCCTTGGGCCCACAAATCACCTCATCTCGTCGTAGTTTAGCCAAGGTTTGGATTTAGCTCTCTACAGGTGCCTTTCAGGTTAATAAGATAGCTTGGGTCTGTTGGAACAACTAAAATATACCAATAAAATATTTAGTATTATGTACTGTTACCGTATCATTTATTTTTTCAAACATTTAATAATTGAAAATATTTCCACCAATATCATTTTTCTACATCTGATTCGTTTTAATACAAATGTATTATTGAATTGTATTGTAGAGTATACTAACAATAAGTGGGGTCGTTGAATACCGAATACAATATTTTTAGTCGGCTAATTTTTTTTTCAGGATGCAAAAAAGCACTGCACGGTTTACGGTAAAGGCGCAGGCACTCCAAAGTTTAAGGCAACTACTGTAACCCCGATTCCCCTATAGATGATTCCCACATCCTTGAATTTTCGACCGTATTGAAATACAAATCAAGGGCAAATCAGTTCATAACTTGTATCTCTGTGTATAAAATGAAACATGTCCCAAATCTTTAACATTATATCCTAAATGTTTTTGCTTTGTAAATCAACTTGGAAAACTTGAAATTTGATCCGAATCCTTTTCTTATAGAATCGATTACTCCCTTTAAGTTTTGACACAACTCATAATTGAAATGTGAATTGTCACACACACACATATTGGAATAAGTTGAAGTCTCATTACAAAGTATGCCAGCAACGTACTACCTATGTAATGAAATTGAATATAAACAGTTTTCCTCAATTATTGGAATTGAACTATGTATATAGGTCATTGTGAAACTGTCTATTCCTATCCGGATATAAGCTTTAAACAAAATTGGCAAAACTCTTTGAAATGACTACTGCGTATCTTTTACAGTGGGAAAAAGTTTTTGCAATTAAGTAATTTCTTTAAGTGCATAATAATTTTAGAATATTAGTGTGTTCTGTGTGCCCCAAATTTTATTAGTATTAAGTAATAGCTAACAGTCGATGCCCATCCATCTTTGATTATATTGTATGATGCAGCAGGCACGCATCCATAGGGGCTGCACCCCCAGAATTAATTTGTTATCTCAAAAAGAGCTTATTTTTACCATAGAGGTTAAAAAATTTGGAAAAAAATTCGCGCGACGCGCGAATTTATTGCTTTTTAAGTTGGTTTGGACATGGTTAATTCAAAGCGCTGTATGTACACAATTGTACCTCGTATTCGAATTTTGCTCTACCATTAATGAATTTTTGTAAAAGCCTTCCTGCGCACCCCCAGCTTACGATCCTGGATACGTGAATTTGTTGCAGATGATGTTGCCCATTTTGCCAATACCCTTTTTATCAAAATTGGGGGATAATTCTGTTATTCTTCTTTTGGCACGCTCCTTACTGAACTCCTAAATACGTGCCTTCCTTTAATACCAAATCTTTTTAACTGAAATAATGACCTCTATTTACAAATGTTAAATATCATTGTAAAAACTAAAACTTGTGGCATTCAAAATGCTGGCAATAACCCAATAAGGCGGATGATTAAAATGAACATGAATGAGCATTTCTAAAATGTATTATACTTGGTCGTGACAAGTATAGCAATCACATTGTAAAAATGTAAAGGCCCTGATCAACCGTTCGGATTGTAATGCACGCTGTTTTGTTGCACCCCAAATATTCTAAGTTCGACAAAAATGTTGCATTCCCAGAAATGTTCGTATACTCCAGCCGAATTGTAGACAAAAATGGCACATTTTGTCTTCTATTATTTTGACGTAATTGGAAAACATTTCAATGTAGGTATTGGTCTTACCACCAAACGATCCCTTCAGAGCGTACATGTATTGGCTGAAATATAATAAAACAATAATTTACAGTTACAATACAGTATAATAATATGTGTAGTTTATCAAAACAAACCTCCCAATACCCAATGCAATCAAGGAAAGTAATAAACAATCAGAAATGTTGAGAAAGAAGCCAACTCGGCAATTGTTGCCTCCTATCGACAATTGTAGATTCCTATCGGCAATTGTTGTCTCTTGCTGTGTTTTATCAACAATTGCTGCCTCGTATCGTCCATTGCTGCCTCTTATGGCTAATTATTTCCTACTATCGTCAATTGCTGCCTTTTGTCGTTAACTGTCTCCTATTAT
This sequence comes from Pogonognathellus longicornis, assembly GCA_034694085.1. Classification (NCBI taxonomy): domain Eukaryota; kingdom Metazoa; phylum Arthropoda; class Collembola; order Entomobryomorpha; family Tomoceridae; genus Pogonognathellus; species Pogonognathellus longicornis. The sequence goes on from JAQFYB010007995.1 coordinate 6,872, forward strand.
CGGCCATTGTTGCCTCCTTTATTATTAATTTTTACATCTTATCGTCATGTGTTGCCTATTATCATCAAATGTTGCCTACTTTATTTTCAATTAAGACTCGTGTTGTCAATTACAGTCTCTTAGTGTCAATTGAGAATCTTGTGGTCAATTGAAGACTTTTGTGTACAATTCTACAATATTTAATCAATTGTAGAACATTATCGACAATCATTGATTACGCAGAATGAATAAGAGACTTAAACGTACATGCATTATTAAACATTACACAATGTCGAAAGAAATTATGTTCAATTTCTACGTTGTTGTATTGCCATGTGTAAAAATATATTCCTAGATTGTACGTCTACAGGACATAAATTTTAGATACTATACTTGCCTGCGGCTTATTGACCTTTCCCATCTTTTCTTTCCCTTATGCATGTGTTAGTGTCTAGCACGTATACTAAGTGCTTAACAATTTCTTAGTTGTTGATTTACGTCCAAAATTTTAACTAATTCACAATTTCAGAGTTGCCAGCCACCTCCCATCATTTTTATCTTCAGAATGACATGATTTGGAAGATCGTGACTCAATTAGTTTGGGCTGCAAGCACATGTCGCAAACACAACTCTAAAAGTGGCCGTTGGCGATTTCGTATCTCGCCAAATCGCCAACGGCCACATTTATAAATCTCTTTGCGATAGGTGGCTGCAAGTTATAGCTTGGTACTTTCGGGAATGTGTTATATTGTAAATTAATGTATATAGATATTGATAAAAATTGCATGCTACTTACTTGTAAGGACATTTAAATTCCTTTGGGATAATTAAACCACCTGTCCCCCACATTGGGGATTCCCATATAGAGGTGCGAAATGATCCTGTTATTGCTATTTTATAAATCTTGTCGTTTACCGACCACGTTATGATATTTTTCATCCTTCCAGTTAAATAAGCTGGTGAAAAACCCTTGTTACGATGTTCATTAGCTGAAAGTTGCATTGTTGTTCCTACTTCACAGTACAGTTGTAGCCCGAACAACCATTGTTGTTGCGTATATGTGTCAGCCCATGCAAATACAGCGTTGAATCTGAACATCAACGAATTGCCAGCACAATTTTTCTCTCGCACTGCCGTCGTTACACCTCTGAAACGAAATTTTAGTCATTTTAGTTTAGCAGTTATTAATTATCAGAAGCAACTTTATAGAAAGGGTTTGGCAGTCTGTTTGTCTGACTTTGTACTTTCACTAGAATGGACTATACACGGATTTCCTACACTTATAACCTTAATATGCATAAATAGTACACCTCAACTTCCCTCCAAATTACCACAAATGTGGGAAAATTCTGCAAAAATGGTCCAAAAAATGTCAGAGTACACTATTCAGAGTATTACATAATGCCGGTTAATTAGTAGAACTCTTCCCTTTTTATTCCCAACGGGGGGAGCTGTTTGCGTTACAAGTACATTAAATGAAAGTTTAGGTTATTATAATTCCAAATATAGCAATATTATGTTTCTATGTTGAATACTTTCGGAGATATGGCCAATTAAATAACCGATTTTCAAAATGACGATTTTACATGTAAGGTGAAAACCAATTTAAAATGCATAAAAATCGCGCGTACCGCGAAACTTTTTGAACTTTTGCGGCAAAATAACCTAATTTTGAGATAAAAAACGCATTCTGCGGGGTGCAAGTGCAACATGTGCACCCGCCTGGTTCGTGATGGTTCATATTAATGTAAATTATGTGGCACGAATTCTGCGCGGTTAGCTGGAAAGCTAAAGCTCGCCAGGTAATGACTGCGCAGAATTTGTGCCATATAATTTATCGATTAAACACAAATAGACTTATTTAATTGAATTGTAATACAATATACACATTGACCATTTAATTTTCACTTTTTTGTTATTGTAACATTTTATTTGCTTTCTTACAAGTAAATAGTTAATTTATTTTACCTTCCCCACGCGAGTGGTCTTCTCATAACCATTGTATATGGCTCTTCATAATCATCATTGTCATCGTAATCATAACGTGGTTGGATTCGCATAGTCCTCCTGCTATTCGCCCTAATAATTACAGCAATAATTATATTTAGAGTGTCTTCTATATGATTGTACCCTATGTTGCACTTTTTTATAACAGGAACGGCTGTATTCCATTTGAATTTTGCTACAACAAAATTACAATTAACCTAGATCTGCAAAACTGTTCTACAATGTTCACAACAGAACTTACATACAAACAATAATTCATTTTAATATTCTAACTGGCGCTATTGAACAAATAATTATGGACGCAAAAATAGTTTAGTAAAAATGTGTACAAATCAGCACTTTACGCTTCATATTTGTTTTATTGAGAAGTTATACTTGAGGGAAATGGAATTATTTTTGATTTAATAAATAGTGATGCATAATATGCTGCGCTAAGATTCATTTAAAATATTATGCTTCAGTTGAGTGCATAATTGAGATACAGGTTTATGTGAATTAATGTGTAACGAATATGTATTAATAATATGTTGAAACACTGGATCCTGCATGCTTGTTGTTTCTTTGTTAAGTTGTAAGTTGAGTCTAGAAAACACTTAGTTGTTAATTAATACCTGTGGAAGACGTTTTTGTAACAATATCTGTAATTTTAAATTTTTGATGCACTAGCATCTAGAATTAAAAAATTCTAAATGAAATCAAGAAATTGCTGTTATTTCAATAAAATTCTTTTTTGACATTTTTTATATCATTTAGATACAATTTAAACAATTTAAATTACCAACGATGGCTGCGGCAAGTTTCGACAGTTAGCGATAAAAAAGCAAATAACAATAATATTCTGTGGGAAAGCATTTTCGGTTTGCTCTTTCTTGACAGAAAATGTTCTGGAGGATTGTTGAAAATGTTAGGGTAATGCTTTAGGGCAAATTTGATTAGAGAAAGAGAATTTACTGATTACAAACAAGCAATAAACGATTCAGATTTTATGTGCTCTCCATTTATTGATACACGTGCATATAATGTCATAGCTTTTTCATTGTCTTGCTTAATTATATTATGTAAAATAAAGTCTGTTAACATATATTATAATGCTGCATATATACTTTGATTGCACTCATTCATTTTGTTTATGGAATATAAAAATTTATCTTTTTGGAAATATTCATTCAACTGGTTTGATTGTCAATAAAATTAACGGAATGTATACATTATATCTTTTATTAGAGAGATTGCGTGCGAATACATTTTAAATGGGTTTCGAGAAGCTATGAACCATTTCGGTAAGCGAAAAACAAGCATGTTTTTTTACGAATGAAAATGTGTGCATCTGAAAGACCCCCCCCCCCACCATAAATGCGCCTA
>JAQFYB010007996.1:0-10219 GCA_034694085.1 Pogonognathellus longicornis
GGAACCTGTGTCCATATACACTCCCACCCAAGGGAAATTCGGAGGGAACAGAAGTCACAGAAAACTGTGGCTTCACAAATGGAATCCTAGATACGGTCATGATTGTCACAGGAGTTTGTTTTTATGGTGTAGCTACATTTAAACAACTAGGTACTCTATTTGCATCATCCTGTCACAATATAAAAAATGCTTAACATTGTTTCAAATAAAGTATCACTTAAAACAAACCATTATTTACAAAATTGTAGGATGTACATCAATAGATATTGACGAAATTACTTATAGCTCTAGACGAACAAGAAAGTTCTTGTGATAATACAGAATTTTTCTGCGTGTCCCATCCTCCTATTATAGGTAGTATCATGTCACGAATCAAGAAGGGAAACTGGAAGGATTCTGGAAAGTTCTTTGCATTGGAAAGTAATTTATAAAAAGATATATCATATTTGGCAATATTTGGTGAGCAAAAGTAGTATATTAGTATATTTATGTATATACTTTCCAAGTATCAAGTATAATATCAATAAAAACTTTAAAAAGTTTCTTCTTCCACTTATTACCAGCCACGTCTATGGGCGGCTCTCCAAAGGAGAGTGAAAATGCCCTGAAGAAACTTTCGTTCATCCTCAGACATCAGAAGAAGAACTCGAAAGTTGAACATTGGGCATTGAAAGCCATACACAAGGTAGTTTACTTCAGTTTGGTTTACATCATAAGACATCAGACTTTTGGGTTCATGCAACTCTCTATCACTTTTCTATGTAAGTGCCATCAACTATATATCATTAACCAAAATCCACTATAAGTCCCGAATAACACACACCAAACCGTTATGTCATGTTTTGGCTGCACTTTGTATTGAATTACATACATACACAACTAACCAAACTAATGTACCGATAGGTACTACTACAGTAGGCAAGGTACCCTTAAAAGATACGTCTTTCTTAATGTTGTGCTGCAAGAAAATTTTACATACACATTTAGACCGTGGTCTTTTCGTTTTGCTAGAAAGAGCTTTTGCTATGTATAGGTTTTTGAATTCGGTTAGTAAAGGTATATTATGAACTATGCAGGGCTTCTGTGTATATTTTCCGAATATGAATGTCGGTATGTATAGGAAAACAAAGATAATGTCTTCTGCACGATAATACAGTAGTAGTTACAGATGGAAAATGTCTTTTACTACCGGAACTTTCTTGGCCGTAGGTTCTTACTAAAGCTGAAAATTTTACAAATGAGCAAAGCAGGAGGTACATGGTACACAACATTGAACCGTATGTAGATGCATTAATGGAAATGGAAATAACAGCCCAGTCTCTATGAGTTTTAGGTACTTTTGTTGTTTTTGTTTGCGTATACAGACGATTCCTTTACATTTAGACATTTTAGTATAAGAATACGAATAATAAATCAAGCAGCACTTGCCGTAAGAAACGCGTTTATTAGCTCAAACTTGAACACATTAAAAATTGCTACTAAAATTTACAGTTTAGGTATATCCGATAATTCCAATTTACTTACACCGAATACAACTATAATATACTAAAGACAAAAATACTATGATGTTTAGATTTAATACTTAATCGCACTGACATAACATCAAATTCTTTACATATTACATTTTAGTGAGCCTTAATTTGGTACATTTTTGGCTACATCGATTATAACCTTGGACGATTTCAATTATCGTGAGTCAGGACTTTAGGACATTTTTAAAACTTCCAATTATAGAATTTTATTTTAGTCAAATGAGTTTTTACATCTTTCACCCAGCTATGCGTCATGTCTTTCAGATTTCAGATTACAGGATGTAAGTACAGTCTTATATATATGTAAAAAAACATGTGTTTAAAGCTTTTAAGGTAGTAATTAAAACCAGTGCGCAGTGTAGGTAATCCATAACTATAGTTTTATTAAGTGCATTTCAAATACCGACAAACTAACTGGAAGAATACCTCCTAGCTTTGCTATAATATAAATAGGTAATTCTCATTTTAGCAAGAAAATATAATAATATTTACATGAACAGTCATGTATCTCTAGTTAGACATAATTTCATTTAGTTAGTGTTATCAGAGTTGAGAGTCAGAGCACCTAAAGATTTTTACCACCAAGATATGAATGCCAGATAAAGACATGTGTATGAAATCATTACGACTATGCGAGGACATCATTACTCAGTGTAAAGATTTTCCAGCTCTACCATTCCTCTTAGAACCTTTTCTTCTTCGTATGGAAGACTCACAAGTTGAACGGAAATTGGCATTCCGACAGCTTCCCGACATCCCTACAAAAATTAATTTCCCCTCAGTAAGTAACTGCATGGAAGTCATGTTCAAGCATTTTGCTTAATTAATTTAATTTCTATCGCAGTTTCATCAGAAGATATAAATTACCTGCTTTGCCAACTTCAGTACCATATCACCCTGATCATCATATGCGTCAACTCTTTCTCCCGATTCGCGTCCAAATTTGACTACTCCAGCAGGGAAGTCAAATAAATTCCAAATCATGGTGTAAATTACAGATGCTGTTGCGAGGAACATACAAATAAATCATCTCAAATTAGTAAAAGTAGATATTTATGGGTAATTTGTTTTATAAAAAAGTGAGATTGATGCATTATAATTTTTACGTTGTAATCGTCCGGGCAAGTTATGAGGAATTGCGGGGAAAGCGTATGTTGGACACAAAACCAAATCGACATCTGCTTTTTTCCATGATTCCATTAACTTGGCAATCATCAGTTTACGATCACCAACTCGACTCCATAATTCTCCAGTGGTATCTGCCCCGCCTGAAAAATATTGAACAACAATTTACATTTATTCAAATATATTTTATTTAGATGGATTTCATTTCAGTGCATCAGAAATTGAAATCTCCAGTTTAAACATTTACATACGCACCTCTAATAATTGCAGATGCTCTAGTTGAGTGAATAACTGGAGTGTATGGAAATTCCATGACTGCTGCTAAAACACTTCTGAACCACAGAGGGGATTTGCAAATAATGTAATTGAAAATTACACTAGGAGGAATCGGCTCATTTTTCCTACAACAAAATCAAAGATTATAGGTCACTTTTATGTTAAGCTATGAGTTAATTAAAATTGAATTATCATTTGATCGTAACTAACCAATTCTTTAAAAGATAAGCTCCTTTATCTCCAAACGCAAAATCAAAAATAATATCCATCATTTCAAAATCATTTGGCATTGTAAAAGGCACAAGAGTGTGCCCTGCGGATTCCAATGCTTGTTTTGCTTTCAACACGACAGATTCAGTATCTCCGATCAAGGGAAAATATGGAAGGTCCGTAAAGTATCCAATGCGCATTTTATTAGTGGAGGAGAACATCTATGTATAAATCACAATTTTTTTCATATATTCCTAAATTATTTACAAGGGCAGTTTCCAATTTATTTTTACTTACAGTTTCATTCCAAGGAATAGGCAACGCAAGAGGATCGTATTTGTGTTGTCTTCCATCTTCCACAAGGTGTTTAAAAATACGAGCAAGAGTCTTTGCGTTTTTGGTCATTAATCCAGGAACACCAGCCACTAGAAATAGGTTTAATTTTTTCTGTTATAATTTTCAAAACTATTGGATGCTTAAAATATGTATATTCAATATTTCTTACATCCTACGACATTGGGCAGAGATCCACGAAATCCGGCGGAACTTAAATTTCAAAAATATAAATAAATAAATATTTTGTGTATATATGCGTGTACGTTTGATTGTACTTGCACTGATTTTTTTACCTTATTCTGTGCATAGTTGCTTTAATTCCAGCAATTCCGGTAAAATGAGCTGGAATACGAACTGATCCTCCAATATCACTTCCGATACCAATAATACTTCCTCCAGCGCTGATTAAACTTGATTCTCCACCACTGCTACCACCTGGAGACAATCGGGGGTTTAAATTGTTTTTGGTAAGCCCAAACACAGGATTCTGACAACCAAAACTACAAATAAGTGAAAAATAGTAGAGGTTTAATTAGTTTTCTTATTTAAACAGATTTTGCATATAAAGAGCTTTACTTAAAGACTAATTTACGCATTAGTATACCTAAGAAGAGTTTGAGGAACGTTAGTTTTGCAAAAAGGAACTGCTCCTAAATCTATTAAAGATTGTACGATTACGGAAGTCTTGTCGGCAGGTTGATACAGAAATTTCCCGAGACCAAGTGTCGAATCCATTCCTTTAACATTACAATTGTCTTTGACACTAATTGGAACTCCGTGCAGTGGACCAAGAACTTCTTCCATTTCATCCATTCGTTCAGCCCATTCCTTCATAATTAATTTTTTTATATAACTATTTAAATTATTTCAAGTGTGTAAGTTTAATTTTGAAATTCGGAAGTACATACTTCAGCCTCTGGAATGAATTCCGTGATCGAATTGATTTCCCGTGTAATTTTTAGAGCCTGGATGGACACAATAAAAAATTATTTTTTCATTTAATACTTATTATACGTAAAAAACTTTAAAAAAAGTAATTTCTGTTATATTAAAATCTACCTTTGCCACAAATGCGTTTAACACTTCAGTTGCTTTTAATTTTCTTGTTTGCAGTCCACTGATAAGGTCGTCATCAGAAAGTGCCAAGATCTTCTCGTGATCTTCATTTAATTGATAACGTGGATTAGCCTCCATACGTTTGAAACTTTCTTCTCGTTCATCCTGCTTCCGCTTTATCACAGATCTTAATTGTGAAGTATCCTGTAAAGAAAACGCACAGTCCTTTAAAACTTTTGCATTTACTTTTAACGATGTAAATAAACTGGTTAAAAGATTTTGTAATTTGCTCCGTAATAGAAAGGAAGGGATTATATTGAGAACACAATGTGCATTTAGAAAAATAAAATTGAGCTATTCATAAAGTTTTTAGGAAATTCGGGTAATAAATATGTGTGTATGATGAGAAATGATATTTAAAAAGTGTGTATGTATACCTTCAGATAGACGACGAAATTATAAGTCAACCAAGTTACGACCCCAGTCCCTAAAAGGGATATCAATGGATAGAGATCGTAATCTTCCATGATGGAACGTCAATTAAGTCGCACACTCAATTGATGTTCTTTATATACTGGATGACCACTAAATGACTGTAAACAATCCAAAAAAGACAAGTATTTATATAGCAGCAATAATATTAGTCTTGGTTTGCGTTTTGAGTAATGATATTTTAATGAATGTTATATTATGGAGAACATGATGACATTATAATGACAGACTAATGAATTGTGGCTCTACTACGATGTACACGTGTTATACTTGATGTCATGGTCATGGTAATCATAAATAATTTCCAAATATTCAGCAGTTTTTAGCAAATGGGACATTTGCGGTAGAAAGACCCAAGGGGATTTAATTTTAGTAGTAAAAGTATAGTATTGAAAATAAACATTCTACCCCGACAATCCTGGCCTAAAATCGCCTATGCCTTTTAGGCATATTATGTCAAAAATGAGTTTTGCAATATTTCGTTATTTATTCAGTATTTCCTAACTGCAAATAATTGCAACACTTAAATCAAAGGCTACGAAGAATTATTACCTAATTATTCCCCTTTAATAAATACTTTGTTCTTGTAAACCGCAAGGAAAATGTTTATATGTAGAATTATGTTGTATGTAAGATTTCTGTTTAACAACACTACTATAATATGTAGAAAATAATATACTTTTTAATATAAATGCACCGTACACAGTTTAATAATCTTAGTTTATAGCTCAGTTACTTGTGAGTTTTGCAATGAGTTTAAAATGAACTAATTTAATTTACTAAAATCATTACGGTACCTTTCATCCATTTAACAATCACAATGGCAATGTATAGAAATATGTATTCAGTTTTTAGTGTAACAATAAGAGTAGCCTTAAAATAAGATATAGAATAAAGCCCTGACATAAAAAAGAGTGAGTTAAGAAATTCTTTACTTACTTATTTAAAACTTCTCTCGTTTCAATATCCAGTTTGGTTCTGGCTGGATAGAATAATACACTGGAAGGAAGAAACAATACTGGAACAAAAGGTTGTGTACCAATGCTAACTATGCACCAATTACTGTCGTATCTTGTGCGTGAGAAACTGCAATGTATTTTTCCTGAGTTATTTTTTAAATACACAAGGACAATGAGAAATATTTTATTTTATGACATGTTAAAGTTTTAGAAATGGATCTGTCTGACTGAGTGTCTGACGGTCTGACTGAAGGTTACTTAAAGAGCAACGGAATCCGCGCTTTGCTGTGTGTTAAACTTTACACATAAGTTTTGACTCGCATGAGACAGTTCTCTGTAGATCCGTTTCGATCTCAAATGTGTATCTGTATTCATGACGCATCTGCTGAAATAAAATCCCTTATTAAGCATTATCAGTAGAATACAGGGACAAAATAGTGTCTCAACATTTTCCACTCAAGTATTTCAGTGTAATCGAAATTGTGTAGTTCAGTGATAAGAAATACCTAGTCTCTTTATGTGAACTGGAATGCTTTTATTAATAGAAAATGCGAATACTACACTACAAGTGTCTTACATAATAAATGTGCATAATGCGTTATATATTAATATGCATTCACAAAGCGTATACTTAAAAGCTTTTAAAGGAGCTTCTTTAACATTTACGTGCTACTTATAGTGTTGTTGTAATATTGGAAGTTGAAACAAACCTAGTTATGATTAAGCCTGCTTGTTGAACATAACACACTTTTGTGTCTTGTGTGTATGTATGCTGTATGTATGTAATTTTACATAGCTCATTACCCCATCCCAGTACAATATTGCGGAACAGAATTATTCTCTTTATTATTTCGATATTTAATTATTAATAAATTTTAATTATAATAATAATAATGAATCGAACTAAATCGAACAATGTTTAATGAGATATTCGTTGCATGCAGTTGCTATTTACTATTTATATAGCAAAATCATTTATCGGGTAATTGGTACCTAATCAGATGAATTAACCGTACGATCTTCTTGATAGAAATGTTTTTTCTCACTACCACTAATGAAATGTAAAGATGCCATAATTTTCGGCATCCGCTGTTCATTTGTATGGTAAAGGAAATTATGCAGCCTAAACATTTTGATTACATTTTATGTATAGGTATCAAAAACGTGTAGTATGACATTTGCTATATAGGTAGAGGTACTACATACTACATAGGTACTGTAGGTACACAGTTTTCCTAATCACCATTTACCATCAGCAGAGTATTAAAATGATTGTTACAACTAATTGTTTTAAATTGATTTGAATTAATAAATACATAAAGCATTTGACAGTTCTGTCAAAATTCTATAAGTGTTTATTAGTAGCTTGTACTAATCTTAATGCAAAGGTTAATTATGTACCACACTCTGACTACAAGTACATTTGAACTTGGGACTTGTGAATTGGTAGACAAAGTAGACATAACATGTAAGATAAGGTAGCGATAATAAGGTAGTGTCTACAATCTACTACATTCTACATCCATCAGAGCTTATGCGAACAAAATATATGTTGTTGAATAACAATTATTGAGTAAATGATCGGACTTTGGTATTAATGCACGAATGTACGTCATTTTAAGCTTATTGTAGCTTGTACCTCTGTAGACTCTGTATTTGTATTGCAAATCGATAAGCCGAGGTTAATAAAATAATTTATTATTATATGAGTATGAATAATTTATTCAAACAATAACAGGAAGAGTTTCGTTTTACATTTTTGCAGCAAAAAGTCATTTTATTGCAGCTAAGGTCAATGTATATATTTATATCATAGGTACCTACATCTGTACTGTCGGTTATTGAATTGAATTATACAAATAATCATTCCAAAGGTCTTTACAATGCTTAATTGTCACATACTATAGTATGTGTGGGTATAAATTATCATAATGACCATAACACACATATATAATAAATACCACCACAGTTACAGATAAGTATTGGTATAGCAGTACATAGGTACTGATAAGTACACACACACACTCTTATGGTCATGATCATTAATTACTGTCACGAATACAATGAACAACGAATTTGTACACACCGATGAAAGATTATGGATTAATTTGTGTCTCTTATTAGTTAGTAATACACCCAGTAACAACTACAAATATTTAAATATCCAACTGTACAGCTAGATTTGATCTCTTTGTCGAGTTTAGTAGTATAGTATTGCAGTTATAATTAAAATTGTAATATTTTATGATATTCTGTACATTTATTTTGTTTCAATGAAATTGTCACCTTCCATTTCATGATAAAGATACACAATTAAAAGAAAATGTCGAGTTTTATTATTGTTAAACAATATACAGTAGTATAGTTAAATACACCAGAAGACTGAATTACATAAATTCAACGGAAATCACGAGTAAATCTAATCAATTATTTATTATAACTATCACAGCTTGCTGAATAAAAGGTTCAAGAGTCTTGAGATTTAGAAGCATTTTCCAGTTCCTTCATGACCCTCAAAACCATTTCTTCTTTATAAGGTAGAGAAACTACTTGAACACCAATAGGAGCCCCCACAGATTCTTTCATTCCCTGAAGAAGAAAAAATACACAAAATAGATTAAGCTACAACCTGTATTTATTTAATTTCTTCATCCGAATAATTAATTATAGAATACTCTGACAGATATCTGACAGAATGACAATTTGTAGTTTCAACTGAAAAGTTTTATTATTTTATTTTACCTGTTTGGCCATTTTTAAAGCAACATCTCCTTCATGGTCAAACTTGTCGATATTTTTTCCGGATTCTTTTCCAAAAGGAACCATTCCTGCTGGGAAGTCTACAAGATTCCAAATCATGGCATAAACAACTGCAACGGGAAGAAGACCCGGCATATGAACCGGAGGAGCAGCAAAAGGAAACAAAGGACAAATAACAGTGTCCAAATTAAGACGAGTCCATTCTCCCAAGACTTTATCGATGATATCTGCTTTTTCTCCCATAGCATCCCAAAGGTCTGTCGAGGAACATGCACCCGCACCAAAAAATACACTAGTTCTTGTTGAGTAAATGAATGGGAAGAACCGGGACTTCATTAGGCGCCCAATGAACTTCTGAACAACATTTGGAATCATGGATGAAAGCCAAACAAGGAAAACAGAATCAGCAACCTTTTCTCCTTTCCTAAAAAAGAAAAAAAAATCATGGACAAATTATTAGTGTATTCCAGTCAGGATTAAAATACAAATACAATTCGCTTTTAGTGAACGTGCATTGCATGATTCATGCTTTTATTTTGATTAGTTGATTGCTGGGTATCACTTGTGATTTATCTGTAATTCCAATTATATTTATAGTACAATTTACCAAAGTTTGCTAAAATGGCGATTGTGATCGGCAAGAAGAAAGCGTCCGATGATATTCATGTAGTGATATTGATCTGGCATTGTAAATGGTACAAGTGTGTGTCCTAATGATTCTAAAGTTTCCTTTGCCTTTAAAACAGTTTCTTCCGTATCTCCCATAGCAGGAAAGTATGGCAATGAGGTGAAATATCCAATTCGAAGCTTTTCTTTAGATTCGAATATCTAAAATTAAAGAATAAAATACAATCATGGTTTATTAGAGCAAACTCCATTTGAGAAAATTAAAAATAGTCAGAAATTATTTTAGCTGCGTTAAGAGTTAGGTTGATAACTTAGAGCTGTTTCCATTGTTAAAGCTATGTAGTTCAAATGGCTGAAATAGTATTGTATCATCAAGGTAATTAGTTACCTCTTTATTCCATGGAATAGGCAATGCTGTTGGATCATAACTTTGTTGGCGATTTGCTTCTAATAAACCTTCAAAAACATCGGCGACTATAGTAGGTGTTTGTCCAATGATTCCCGGCACAGGGTTTACTGTATTGAAAAATTAGAAATATTGTCATAATCTGATGCAGTATTTTACACAGCTATTTTGTGCAATATTACGAATACTGTAAATAGCTTACATCCGACAAGATTGGGTAATGACATTTCAACTCCTTTTATACTGCAGAAAACCAAACACAAATTATGTTTTGCGCAAATTAAAATAGTAATAGCATGGATGATTTTTTTTAAATACATAGGTAGGTACTTTCAATGTTCACGGAGTGAAAAGTTTTCGAAACATACCTGCATCTACCAACAGTTGGTTTTATTGAAGCTACTCCATTAAAATGAGCTGGAATACGTAGGGAACCTCCA
>JAQFYB010007997.1:0-10218 GCA_034694085.1 Pogonognathellus longicornis
CCTGACCGCAACAAGGTGATCCCTCTTTGGAGTTGCATTTTCCATCAACACAGGTGCCATTGCAACACTCATTGTCACCTGTGCATTTAGATTCTAAGGGCTGGCAATCTCCATTTGGGATGCAACATGTACCGTTGCAGTTTCCATTGATGCATTGATTCGACGCGGTGCAATTGACTGACAATCTTAATTTGCAAATCCCTGACGTTGTGTCGCAAATAGATTTTCCTTGACTGTAGCCGCAACAGTGGGAATCTAGCGTACAGACGGAGTGATTCGAGTATGCGGGAGTTGGAGTACAGCAAACTCTATTTGAACACATATCTTGATTACAGCAAGTTTTGCTTTGTGTTGAAGAACTCCATCCGCCTGATGACCAACTGGTAGATTCTGTCGGAGAATTCCATCCGGGAGGAAATGACCAGCCCCCGCCTTTTTCTTCATTAACATCGTCTTTCGTCGATTTCAATCCAGAATCAGTCAAGTTTCTCCAATCACCGCTACATTGGCTACCCACACTAACACAAGTGGGAGACGATGGTGGAGGAGAAGAATTCCAACCCCAACCTTTGGAGGAGTCTTCAAAATTCAGTGAGACACACTGAGAAAATCTTTCATTTATTTGTTTGACTTCTAATTTCGAGGAGTTGTATATGTTTGAAATTATGTCCACCAACGTCTGTTTTTGTTCATCTGTGAAATGAGTGTTTTTGTCATTTACAAATTCTTCCTCTACAAGATGAGACCCTCGACATGTAGCTGTATACAGCAACATTAAAGAAATTGTCCAATGCATCTGCAGACACAAATCATTTTTATTTTTAACATGACAACAATCTGAAGAAAATACAATATTAAAATATTGGTTAAAAAATATCCAAAGGTGCATTAAGGAGACGTAGTGCTTGAAATAATCTTGCAAATCTTACAATTAGTTGCTATCAACTATGTTTTTGTACTATCCAGCTCTAAATATTTGTCATGGATACACCCTTGGAAATAAATGCGTTTTTATAATAACTGGCTCGGATTGAAAATTGGGGGTTGCCCGATCAAAAACGTCAAAATTCTTGTCCAGTAAAAATCAAACATAAAATCAATATTCTAATTTAATTTTACTATACATATTATATATTATATATAAGTATATGTAAAGTTATTAGCCTTAATGCGATTAAACCCGCTTCAATTTTCTACTTCTTCATTTTGACAGAACAATGCGAAATAGTTGGCCAAATTAAATACGAAGCGGAATATTCCTATTTCTCGCCTCGAATTTCGTTCAATATCAAGCGGAGTTTTCGCTTCGCTTCATACCACGAGCCGAAGTAATTTTTCTAATAATAATATGTGTTTGTGATTCGGATTATAATCCTTCGCGGTGTCAAAAACATTTTTGATTTTATTGCATAATCAAATAGAGAATAAGAAAATTCACCCTGGAAGTAGGCGCGCCGCTTCCGCGCGCCGAAAACCTGGAAATACGCACACCGCTTCCTCGCGCATTCAAATATGTGTGGTGCATACGCCCTTTAAACTGGCAGTGGTTTTACACTAATTTTGTCTATTAGTATGTGTTCATAATGCTATTACACTTATTGAAAAATATAATGTGAATTTAAAATTTTGCCCCGATCGCGATTTCTTGCAGTCCCGATTTAGGTACTTCTACGTTAAGCGCGTTTATTAACTCATTTGAGTCATTTGCGAGATTTGCGACTGATTTTTGGATTTTGTTCCCCCACAAAACTAACGTCGAGATTCAACTATGAACTAATGACTATAAGTTTTTGCACCAGCCAGCTCCAAATATGTGTCATGCATACGCCCTTGAAACTGACTGTTTTTTATATTAATTTTGTCAATTAGTTTGCGTTCGTAATTCTTATATTAAATATCGTAAAGGTTAATTTGTAAGTATATTATTCTATTTAAAACGATATATATAAATACTTTTATAATATTTATTTCTGTAACTTTTGTTTTTTTGCTACGAAAATTATTTAATTGGTTAATGAAAACGAAATTTACTGTAAACTAATAAAGAGGAAAATCTGTTATGGAATTAGTTAACTACCTACGCAAAAAAAGAACACCAATGCTTGATACGAAAATATTTTAAGTATTATTCGTTGCAAGGCAGTTAATAGTAAAAAGAATTAAATCCCGTTGCTAATAATTTAAAAAACAATAGCTGTTTAAAGTAATTGTATCACAAAACTTCTACTATCGAAAAAGATAATGAATGATTTATATTACTAATATTTTAGCTTACATTTGAAAGTCTTGGATGTTGAATATTCTGAAAAAGTTGGTTGAAAAAAGGGTTTTTACGTTGAAGTGTCTTAGTCTGTCAACTGACAAGAGGTGAATGAAAGCCTTCAAACTTCACCGTCTGAGTTTGTGTCAGACTCCTACATCATAATTTCTTAACACTTTTTATTCTATCCGAATAAACCATGCATAAATAATAAAAATATGTTTACGGGTGAAAATTATTTGTTAAAGGTATAACCATGAACGGTGTGTGTACCCTTCAACTACCTCACACATATCATATTCTATAAATACGTTCTTTTCATAGCTTAAAAGATTAAAAATATTCAAATGTTTTAGGTAAGTCGTTATAAATCAGTTACAAAACTTGTATTAAATATAGTTACATTTACATTGAGGATAAGGATTGATTGCATGGAATCGAAATAATATTTGTAGCCACAGTCATAAGGAAGCTTACGTTTTTACACAATATTTTCTAGTGGTTTGTTTATGGTTGGTAAGATATTTTCTGGGTAAAGGATTTCTTAGAATGATTAAATATTATTCTTGCAAGAGAAACTTCTTGCCTGTTATTTGCATTATTATTGTCCCTGTATTAAACAACAAATACGTTGAAATGCCATGAGTCAATCGTCAGTCATGTATTCAGTTTCAGACCTTTATCATTGAATGCATTGTAAACTCTATGGTATAATGATTACAATAAAAACGGAATAAGTTTTTATTAATTCTTTACCTTTAAAAGCTAGTGTTTTAATGGGATGATCTACTGTTTTCAAATTCAACTATGTGCTTCAAAACTCTTTTACTTTACTTTTTCCAAAATATTTTGAAATGAAAATAAAATTATGATAGCAAAATGTTAGACTATGGTTAAGTTTCATAAGCAATTAATAGCTGTCATTTAAAAAAATCTGTTTGGGATGCCAAAGTGCATTGTAAAAGAATTGTTATTCTTTTGTACTGAATTCTTCGGAATATTATTTGAAGTCATTAATTTCCAGGGACAAGGATAACATAATTTACTATTGAATTTTTTAATACAAATTCAAAAATAATATATACTACTGTAATAAATGCAAAACGAAGTATATATTTTCATTAACAGCATGTGTAATATATAATATGCAAACCCAACCACACATGTATTTCGATTTTACCACAAATTTTAAATCAGCTTTAAAACTCAAAAATTCCAAATTAAGGAATTTGGATATATTTTGTGTATTTTGAGTATAACCTTCCAGCAGGAGCGTAACCAAGAGGGTGCCGCCCGAATGCTCAAAAAAAATTGCCATAAAAGGTCAAAAATTTCGCGTTATGAGCGATTTTATACTTTTCAAGTTGGTTTTAAATTAATTGATAAGAGCTACTAGACTACGTTGCACCTTATTTTCAAATTTTGGTCTGCTCCCAGTATATAATTTATGTGTACAATCTTGTTGTGCACTCCCAGCTTATGACATATGATCCTGGGTACGCGCCTGGTTACCAGGCGTTGCAATAATGTGTATTTATTCACATTTTGTGGTGCTGTATAGCAGTATAGCGCTGATGAGTCAGGTTCGCCGATATGTAACGTACCAGGCGCGTACCCAAAGGGGGTGCAACCCCCAGAATGGCCAAAAATTAGATTATTTTATATAAAAAATCGAAAATATTCGCGCTACGCGCGATTTTTATGCATTTTAATTTGGTTTTACCTAATTAATAGGCGCTATGATGGACTAAATTGTACCTAATATTCAATTTTGCTCGCCCAATATTTAATTTCTATAGATAACCTTGCTGTGCACCCCCCAGCTTATGATCCTGGTTACGCGCCTGTAACGTACATTATCGTTCTCAAATTACAAACTCACAATGAGAAGAGAAGAAATTATTGTAATACTTGATTTTGGCTTTCCGCGGTTGATTTTTGTTTGTATTTGCGGTTCATCTCTAGAACTGTCAAAAGTCAAACCAAAAAAAACTAAATATTTTACTTTACGTCAACTGTTTTTTATATATAGAAGAATGGAATGGAAAACAAAGAAGGATCTTAAAATATAGGAGAGCAAAATACTTTTATTGTATTTATATAAATGAGGTAAGTTATTTTGTATTTCATTACGACACTTTACTCACGCTTATATTATATTTGGCTTAAAATTGTTCCACTTCACAATAAAAATGTTTCAGTGTATGACAAAAATAAGATTCAACATTACAAAAAATTGTACTAACTATATAACTGTTTAATATTTGACTTGTACATCACATATTTAGTTTTGCTGTTGGAAGCCTGTAACCACGTAGTCACAGCAAGATGGAACCGACATTAGAATCATCAGTTTGTTTAATTTGCTTCAAATTAACCGAAAAACAAATTTTCGTACCGACTGATGCAGCAGCGAAACTTTTTATTAATTGTAATAAGTACTTACACTCGACTTTAACTAAGGATACCCTTGAAGATATGCAGCTGAAAAATGAAAATAATGTTCCACTTTGTAAAAGTTGTTTTGATTCTGCGTTGGAACTCACACACCTTTCTGAGCAACTTACAACAATTCAAAAAGATATTTCAGACTTAACTGTAGCATTTTCGATGACAGTTTTTCATCGAAGAAGTCAAGTTTATAGTATCGGTCAAAGTTGTAAAACTTCGTCAATTGTAGAATTTAATGAGGCGTGTCTGCCTCCAAACTTATTTTCAATGAAATGGGGAGATCAAAATATCCAACATAACCACAACAACCAGGAAAGTTTTAATAGTTTGTCTAAACATGCCAATAATATTACAAATGTGAAGAGTGAAAGCATCGATATTCAGTTTGACAATTTGCCCGACAATCCTCATTTTCCGTCGATTACAAACGATGATGCAGACATCCCATTTAACAAAGAGAATCTTAATGCACATTGTATAACTCTTGCAATGGAACAAAATAGAAATATAGATGCCGGAAGTGAAATCACAAATGTTCAATTAACGCGTGGCAACGATTCGAAAATTTGTGCAGATCCTAATAACGGGATAAAGATTACAATGTCGGAGTTATTGAAATCGGTCAAAATGCCCGAGATAATGCTGGAGAGTAAGTCCCATAATAAAATTAATAAGACAAAAAAAAATCTCATTAAAACAATCTACCCTATAAACAGGCTGTTAATGTGTAATTGATTCAGGTCATTGTGATTTTTCAGTAGGTATTACATATTATTGCACTTCAACGTGTGACACCTCGACACCTGCTTTAACGAATTCACCAAAGTTATATGAAATATTATATTAACATAATATATAACATACATTTAGGGGGACTTAGGGGCTGAAGCGAGAAGCCACCCCCCTCCCCCCACACATTTTTTACTTTACTCTAGATAAAACCAGGTTTCTTCCAAAATTCAAAAAAAGCGTTTTTCTGCCCTAAAAATACAAAATATCTTAAAAAATTTTGCACTACACGTGATTTTGTTGCAACTTCCATTGATTTTGACCCAAAATTTTCGACGTCGGTATAACAATGGTTTGTTTAAATCCCCCCCCCCAATCAGTGACCTAAATACACCCCTGAAAACATATATAAACAACAAATGAGTCAAGCATAATTTTATTAAGCAATATGTTTATCAAATAATGAAATTGAGAAATTGTAGTAGAAACAATCGTACCTACTACATAATAAACGTGGCAGAAATACGCTTTTATTTTAATGCAATTGTTTTTTTCAGGAATACAGATTGAGGGTCACAAGCAGAATGCTGTTGTTGTGAATTCAAACCAAGCAAAATCCAAGCCTTATCAAAAAGTTCTCGATGAGACCTTGCTTAAGGATGATGATCCCTCAGCTCATTCTTTGGCCCCTGTAATTCCAATGGATGGGAAGCTACTAAAATGTTTTTATTGTGAAAAAACTTTTGCCCAAGAGGGCCACAGAATCCTTCATCACAAAACTCACACCGGAGAGAAACTTTACAAACCACTTTGTAAATCTAAATTCACTTATCCAAGCAACAAGAAAAGTGAAAGCAAATCTGGAGAGAAACATTTTAAATGTTCATTTTGTAACATGAAATTTTCTAAATTGTATAATCTCAAGTGTCATGAAAGAACTCACACTGGGGAAAGGCCTTTTAAATGTGCCTTTTGCGAAAAAAGGTTTAATCGAAAGCCTCAACTGAAAACTCACGAAAGAACTCACACTGGAGAAAAACCTTTCAAATGTACATTTTGCGAAAAATGGTTTTCCTCATGGAAAGGAAGGAAATCTCACGAAATGACTCACACCGGAGAAAAACCTTTTGAATGTACCTTTTGCAAACAGAAGTTTGCCCACTTGAGTACTTTGGTTCAGCATAAAAGAACTCACACTAAGGAAAAACCTTTTGAATGTTCATTTTGCGACAAGAAATTTGCTCAGTCGAGTAGTCTAAAGTTTCATGTAAGAAATCAACATAGCGAAAAACAATCATTGTGTGGTCAGAGTTTCGGTGAGAAGTTGATTTTAAAAGCTCATGAAAGGCAGCACACTGAAGCAAAGCGGTATAAATGTTTGTACTGTGAAAAGACGTTCAGTCGAATAAATGTCAAGAACTCTCACCAAAAAACTCACAGAGAACAAATGCCAGTGTTAATTAGCCAATGTGACAATAAAAATTGCGGCTCTCTAGACCTTGTGAAACATCAGAATTCTACAGGACCCATGGAATTCAAATGTTCGTTGTGCGATATGACATTTAGTGACTATGAAAAGAGAACTAGCCACGAGACCACTCATAGCAGAAAAGATGATATTGTGAACGAGAATTTCATTGTAGGACTTTAAAGTGTTACATAACACACTATTTCCTTAAAATTTGAAAAGGCACGGGATATCATTTCTAAATATCATAATTTACCTTTTGACGGAATGCGCTATTTATTCATAGTCATAGTTGAAGTAGGGGTGCTGTATACTTAGAAAATTTGAATGTGAGAAAGTTGTATTAATTATAATAGATAGTAACAATGTATCAAAAATAAGATTCTTAATTCGTTTTGTTTTATTTATTTATTTTATTGCTTTCTTGGCCATCCGCCCTTGCAATAATTAGTTTTGTTAAGGAGGCACTGGTGAGAATAATATTGATAGAAATTCACTAAAACAATATAATAACCAATGCAACTTTTGTCGAATTATAGTATGGTATTCAATGGGCCACCGTCACAAAAATAACCTTGAATAAATTCTTACTAACTATGACAATTTAAATAAGAATTATATATTATCCCGTTTGATACAACATTTATTATATTTTATACTAAGAATATACAGATAGTTACAAGTTGATGAAACAGAATTTTATTTTTTATGTTTAATTCTATAGTATGTATATGAAATACACGGTAGCATTTTAGCTGGAAAGTCGTTGTGCCACATCCTTTCTCCGAATATAAACCAATATCAAGGTCCCTCGAATTATCATTAAATAAATTTCACAATGTGTGTTTAACAGAATGTTTTGCAACTTGCTCGGTCGAATTGACATCCTTTACTAACCAACACTTTTTTACTAGCAGCATGATTTTTTTTAAATGCCGGAAAAGCTCCTATATAAAAACACTGCAATTTTATACAGTTCTTGTCATTCAGATTACACTTGCACAATTCATTAACTCTGCCTTAGCGTTAGCGACTATTTTATAAATACAGTAAATAATTGTATTAACTTTTCATACGAACAAAAATAAATTTGACAATGAAAGCCATACGTCAAATTTTGGTATGCAGTCTGTTGCTGGTATTCACTTTCTTTTCTGGTGAATCTAATAGCGTTTCTTCAGCAATAATAAAACGACAAGCGGTATTATAATTTATTGACAAAAAATTAATTACTTATATATTTTTTCTAGTTTGTAACACAATTGGTTGTCTACTTTTTATTTTTCTAATAGACAACCTGTGATTGGATGTGTTCATCTGATTACGAACCGGTTTGCGCCTTTTGGGGAAGAACAAACTGGTCAAAAACATTTTCAAATCAATGTAACTTCGAACTTGAGAAATGCAAAAAGAAGAGTAAGTTTATAAAACAATTGATTTTCAAATTCGGTATCTCCTTTTCCATTACTGACCGAAACATTATTTTATTTTATTTCCTTGATTAGCATGGCAGGTCGTGTATTCTGGAGAATGTAGAAAGGATTGATTTTTCTAACACGTCCATCTCTGATTTTCAAACCTATTCAGCATTAAGTATTTCAGAATTATGTCATAATGATATTCTGCCACAAAAACAAGTATTCACGGGTTAAAGTGCAATTGCTTGTACAATAAAACTCATTATTTCAATTTACTCATTTATTTATTTATAATCAGACTTGTTTTGGTTTTATTTCTTATTATCGGATTAAATAAATAATAATAAATAATTGGAAGTAATATATAGCTACTAGCAGAAGTTGTTGCTTTGGGTGTATCATGTCTAATTATTATGTATAAGAATTGATACATATTGTCAGTCTTTGTGGACGTCCCTCCCATAATTCAAGAACGAATGAACCAGATTGGTTCAAACTTGGCATATATATGTTATATGGAGGCTTCAAAGAAGGTGTCAGTAAAAAATGGGGTGTGTAGGGTACATCGTTTGTCACTTAGGTCACAATAAGGGGAGTAGTTGCGTGTTTAATAGCTGCATAAGCAATTGGAGAAGTGATGGGGGGAGGTGTTGGTGTGGGGATTTAGAAAAATATTATTTACGTATTATGCAAACAATTTCAGAGGAGGTAAACAAAATACCTAATAGAATGCATAACTTTATATATGTTAATATATTTAGTATTGGGTGGGGGGGGGGTTATTAGGCAGGGGTTAGTGGGGGAAGACAGTACTTCTTTTGATATATTTTTATATTATACCCCAATGTAGTTCAATTATTAATTTACGGTTTGTATAAACGAGTTTTAGTCAACGCATTTACCTAACATATTATAATGGAACATTTCGGAAGATTTTCCTCTTGGCAAACGCAAATAGTGTTCCCAAAAATACCAAGTTCTGTGACACTGGTGCACAGAACCTTTGTACCTTTAATTTAATTTTAGTTTAATTTTAAC
Organism: Pogonognathellus longicornis; assembly: GCA_034694085.1. Classification (NCBI taxonomy): domain Eukaryota; kingdom Metazoa; phylum Arthropoda; class Collembola; order Entomobryomorpha; family Tomoceridae; genus Pogonognathellus; species Pogonognathellus longicornis. The sequence continues at coordinate 9,365 of JAQFYB010007997.1, forward strand.
GTTTGTGTCTGAATATGATTTTCAATTATTTATGCTACTTAATTGTTGTCTTTTTATGTAAAATTACGTCATATAATGCAAGGAGACACAATTTTTTACATACCTAATATACTCACTTTATTAAGTGGTGGAGCCACTTCTTAGTAATGAAAGACAGGAAAGCGGATAATACATGGGAAAGAGTCTAGGAGAAACGGCAGATTTTGTCTGTTTGTCTGTCTGTCTGTCTCGATATCCGTGCGTATGCGATGTAACTCAAGAACGCATGAACCAAATTGGTTCAAACTTCGCATATGTCATTTAAGGGATTCAACAAAGCTGTCAGTCAAAATTTGGGTTAATCGGTTGCATCCTTCATGACCTAGGTCACAGAAAATTTTCCAACAAGGTTTACGTGTGTCCTAAATCAGGAAAAGGTGGACCAAATTGGTTCAAACATTCCATAGGTTATTTGGGAGTATCAACAAAGGTGTCAATAATTATGATAACAATTTGGACAATCAAGGGCGTATACAGTATACAGGGTAGGGCAAGTTGCACCTGGGACACGGAAATATACAAAAAAGGCAATTGACAATATGGGAGAGCAATATAATATGTAAAAAATGATGACAACAATTGCTGGCAACAATATTGTCAAGGGTGTATACAGGGTGGGGCAATTACCCCAAAGGCAAGAACATATACAATATGAAGGCAATTGACACTATGATAGGGCAATACATATCAACAATGATGACAACAATTGTTGACAACAATTTGGTCAAGGGCGTATACAAGGTTAGGGCAATTACCCCAAGGGAAAAATGTTCCTATATGTCTCAAACACTTTACTATACCCGTTTTACTATGGT
>JAQFYB010007998.1:0-10216 GCA_034694085.1 Pogonognathellus longicornis
ACCCATTCATGATACTATATTGAGACATACAGTTTTGCGACTCCAAATTTCTTTTAACATATAAAATAACGCAACTATTTTTTTTTTAAATTCTTCGGTTCATGGTTTTTGGTGGGCCCCTGACCCCATGGGCCCTGAGATTTTGTCTCACCTGTGCGCAGCGTAGTTTAGCCACTGGTAAAAAATATGTCATCGCCGAAACCATGTCAAGGGGCATAATTTGCAAAAACATGACTCAGTGTGCTATGACTTGGAAATTTTGAATTTATTTATGGGACTTCCATAAGGGTTATACCACCCGAAACTACTGACCTAATGACTCTAGACCCATGCCCCCACTTGTACAAAAATTGGCATAACCATAGCATTCCTAGAAGAGGGACCCACTTGGAAAACAACTTTGTCAAAATATTGGCTAGTGCATATTTTCGATTTATTTAGGGGACATCCCAGGCTTTGCAATCAATACAAAAGGGCAAAAATTGGTGGTTATAGTGTTTCTTGCTTTTAAAGACCCAAAATGGCAATTTTTTGGTTTTTTAAACCCAAAATGGCCAAAATTGATGGTAAAAATGAGTGGTTTTTGACTACACTAATTTCACTACAGCTGCCATGGGGTCATGCTGAATTAATGGGGTTCGAGTATAATCCTTGAAAGTCCCCCAAATAAATTCAACATGCATATGCATATGATTTTCTCCAGCTAGAGGCATGCCATGGGTGATGGGGTATGATGTATTCATGGTGTTTGGGTATAAACTTTGGAAGTCTCATAAATAAATTCAAAATTTCCAAGTCATAACATAGCAAGGCATGTTTTGCAAATTATGCCCCCTTGATGGGGGTTTCGGCGATGACACATTTTTTACAAGCAGGGACATGGGGCTAGAATCATTAAGACATAATTGTGTTGCTGAGGGTTGTTGTTTGTTGTTTGCAGTTTGTTGTTTTGTCTCGGCCTATGATTTGGTTGAAAAATGAATAAGCTTCAATTTTATTCTAGCTAAACATCATATTTGCCGTACCGTATAGTACAAGGTAACTAACGGCGATAGCCATTACGTCGAATGTCGAAGGTATTGGGATTTTCGCTTATTTTGACGGTTTTTAAACCCCACTACCCCCATATGTCCCCTTTTTTGCAATTTCCCATACCCCCTTCTGCCATCCTCCAGAAATAATATTTTACAATACATACCTTACTCAATTTATTTAGATTCCAAATTATTTTTAATAGAAGACACATTATACAAAAGGATATTTAAAATACAACAACGTTTGATTGACAATAGTCAAGCTAATTATCAAATCGGTTTCATCGGCAATACCGGAGTGTTTAGGCGTTCCATCCAGGATACCGGGCGTGAAGCGTAGCTGCCCCATTTAGGGTACGGGGCAGAAAAAATTCTGCGACACTGGTGTAATACCCTGTGCTATGTACAGTGTTGAAATGTGAGGATATAGTGACATTGATTTAAGAAGAACAAATAAGGAATGCTACTGAAAATGGGAATTTGTTGTGTGAAGAGATAAGGATATTTTGTGTGTCAGGATGACTTTGAAGATTGTTAAGCCATCAAGGAAACAAAGAATGAAACTCCACATAACGTTACGATAGGTGAGCTTGGCTTGAGAAATCTCATCGATTTCTTGAAGTGTTTTGTGCAGGGATGAAATTTTCAAAATTTCCCCGGTAGCGCAAGCCACGCCCCCACAGGGGGCGCGGCTAAATTTTCAAATTTCCCTGGTAGCGTTGCTACAATGTTTTGCATCCCCCCAATTCGACATTTTTTTCTATTGAACCATTAAAATATGAATTAAAACCTTTTTTAAACCTAAAACGTAATAGTTTTTATGTTCCAGTAAAATAATTCTAATTGTATTAGCTTTGTTGCCGTGGCATTACAATACTTCAGGAAAATACATTCCCATCAAAAGAAATCTATGTTGTACACATAATATTTTTTATTACTAGCGACTCATTTAAAGTGAATACAAAAGTTATACAAACATATGATTTTGTATGAAAAATATCGAGGCAAAAATTAAATGGACTAGTTTTCGAGTCTTCCTACGCCCATTTTTTCTCAGCAAGGTAAACTTAAAAATGCTAGTTCACTTGCCTCACCGGTTGGGGCAGGGCAAACTTCATGATTTCCCTGGGGAAGTCTCGCCCCCGCAGGAGGCGGGGCTTTAAATTTTCATTTTCCCCCGGTATCATTGCTTTCGCGCTACCGAAAATTTTCTCTCCCTGGTTTTGTGGTGCAACGTATTGAGTCTTTGTGTTCTTTGATCACTCTCCTACTCCTGCACTCATTGTCAGCCACTGAACTGTTTTTTTGTTGTGCACTTGTAATGTAATATTACGGTTTGTGTTTTGTGAACTATTTAAGTGTAGGCTTTGTAATGACGCTCCAGTTCTCATCCACCTTTCGTTTCCCACAGCTACTGCATCGCATTCCTTTTCCATCCATTATATTTAAAAACGTTTTATACAAACAACTAAACATTAATCACTATTTTTATTTGACATGTCATACACTCAATAATAATATTATTTATTATATGCTGCATCTTTTATTAATCAAGCAAGGTAATATTATTCTTATAATACATCTGCAAAATTGGATTATAAAAGTGAGAGGAAGCAGGTTTTCATTACGCCGATTCAAGTTTAATTGGTTTCAGGTGCAAGTGTGATGAAACGATTTCTTTGTCAAATTATATTACTGAAGGCTGATTCGATTTTTTGCGTTTAAGGGCAAAATGTTCATTTGATTTTTTGTGTCATTTGGGAAAAGCTTCTTGCAGTATTGGAATATTTTATGAACTTTTCCATGAAACATAGGTTAATTTCGTCCTGTGCAAACCAATTATACCACTTTCATTGTGGTATAATAATTGATAACTTCATAAAATCATGTTTTAAGTAACTGTTACACGGTTTCTTAAACATGCATGAGATGAGTATTTATTTACGGTATAAACGGGGATTATTTATTAATTATATAGGTACTAATATTCAGGGTTGAGCAACATACTTGTATCTAAGATGCAAATGCATCTAATATCTAAGGCAAGTACTATAGAACAGTAGTTCTAAAAAATAAAGAAAATATTTTTATTTTTTTCTTTAAATTGTGTTAAGTGACTGCGTATTATTGGTTACAGCGTGAAATATTTGGTTAGCATTTTAGCCGTTCTTATAATTGCATTCTCGTTGTTTGGAGCTATTATAATTGAGTGTACTGCAGTGGAAAGTTGATTTGTGTATGTAATAAAGTGGATGCATGAAATTGGTAGAGGCAATAGATGGTGGTGGTATGATAGTTTATGTTGGAAAAGAGTGGTCCAAGTGTCATGTCATGAGTAAATTCTAACACGGTGTGATGTACGCGTCGAGAAGAAGCTTGCGAGACTTTGCTTTCCTAAATTAACAATTACCTAATATATATTACCTAATACTTTTCGCTTAACGGAGATTCAAGTTATTTTGTTTTTATTTAAGTACAACATTATTTAGCTGGAATCCCTGACACCCGCTTTGGTTTTTAGAATAATGGTCTACTAATTGTCACATTAAAGCAATTAGTACACGGAAGCAACTCTAATTTTATAGTTGGATTTGTCGAGTCAACCAAAGCGAAACAGTTCACTACACAACAACGATATTAAATACTCCTTTTCTTGCGTGCGTGTATTTACTTATATTATGTGTCTGTGTGTGTTCAAGTCATGTCAAAAATTGAGCGTTTTCATTCCAACTTTGTTGTGACTAAAAAAAGAATACAAATAGGATTAGAGAAGAGAGAACGAAGATGGAATCCAAATCCAGCCGAGAAGATGTGAGGTAATGTGATTAAAACAGGTTTGAAGGTTCCGGTAATTAGTTCAGGCAAAGCAAACAGTTCCTACAAATACAAACATCCAGCAAAATGAGTAAACGAGAAAGTAATGAGTAAAAATATTTAAGTATGTACAAATCTCCCATTTACACAGTTGCTCAATGCAGCCTCATTCATCCTTGTACACACGTGCTACATATGAAATTGCCCATCTTTTTTGTATGTTCAGAATTTTAGAAATAATTTATTTTATAAAATTGTAAATGTGATTCGCTTCCAGCTTAACTCCACTAGAAAAGTATAAAATATTGATAATAATTAATAAAACTAATTTTAATCGAAACTTTGAGTGAAGTTAAGCTGGAAGCAAGCCACTGGCTGGGGATGAGTAGGGGATGTCGAAAACTTTAGTGTAATCCTTCAAGTAAATAAAATACTTTTTGTTTTTGGTGGGTTTTTGAAATATTGAGTAGTTTTTTAGCAAAAATAAATTTATTATCAAAGTTTGGTAGCTTTGGCAGAATACTCCGCAGCCATTTGTACATTCTTATCGCGAGACCCTCTAATATAAGTAGAGCTGTTTGTTGCTGTAAGAACAGCTTTGGCGTCGGCTACCGTTCACTAATTAATTACTTACACCTTCCATCAAAATCAAACAGCACATGGACAACCGTGCTAACACCCAACTATTTCACATTACAGAACTAATACTAAAATAATAATAGAAATGATAATAGTAAAAACCATACCAACACAGTAATTATAATTATAATCTACTTCTACAATCAGCCAGACACTATTACAGTGTTTTTGTGTTTTAGGCACATGAGAATTCCACCTGGCAGAGCACCAGCAAAGGACCACACAAATAAACCCATCGTGCCCCAATACCTACCATCCATTCCATAACTATCTCGCATCAGTCATTCATTACAGATACATTAACGGTAATTGATCGGTAATTTGACATTTCCACACACTGAAGAACAGTTGCACTTTAGTGTCCTCTACTTTATAGGAAGTATGCATTGAAGGAAAGGATAGAGCTTTTGATTTGCCATCAACACTATAAGAATTCTTTTTAAAGAGTAATTTGCTATATATCTACTTAAACCTAAGACTTAAACGTAAGATATTTCGTTCGATTTTCTTATCGTCGTACCCAAATAAAACTAAATCGTCAGCATACAATAAATATTTTATGTCGATACAACTGCCTATGTCACTATGATAAATAACGAGAACAAAAGGGTACTCTTCATTTAATCATATAAACGGTTGTTTAAAGGTTTTATAAACTCGAATTTTGTGTCTAAAGGGAATGACACAATTCGCTGGTAAAGTATTACATAGGCGTAGGCAGAATTTGGTTTTGAAGGAGGCAAACTCCCAATACAGTAGCAATGCCATCATTATCCCTCGCGGTGCAAAAAATGGAGCTAAGGGCCAAAATCAACCTGAAATACATAAAATTATCTCCTGAAGCGCCAAAAATTTCACGAGTATTTTTATTTTTAAGGTAAAATATATCCAAAGAACAATATTATATACTTAAAATAGGATAAATTTCAGGACATTTCCAGGACGGCAAGGACAATCTGGTAAATCCAGGACGTCTGGCCACTGCAGTCAGGCTGGACTATGTATTGCTAGCCTGGATGAGAATAAAGAGTTCAACATCTCATCTTCATGTTGTACAATGCACCTACTTATACTTACATTACATTATGTGATGGTGTACAAATAAAAAAGTTCCTTTGCGCGAACACATACTAGATGACTGTTGACTGTGTGTATACGAAATAGGAGTGTGTGGAAGTGGAAGGTGGATATAATATTTACTAACAATAAGAAAGACTCATTAATTTGGTATGTATAGTCGACACGAGGAACTGTGAGGAAGAACGAGTGGGGAAGGGTTGTTGCATAAAAAGTATTGCGTTTAGTTGACTCGGCTCTGTCTCTTCAGATAAATTTAGGATGCGGTCCTTTTGAGTTTTGAGACTTGCGAGTGGCGGATTGTGGACTCCCGTGAAATTAGTTTCATCCTAATGAGCTTGCGACCCCGCTACCCGCAACCATCAACCCAAACACTCCTTTAACATTAAAATACTTACACACACATTCTCTTTAACAACCCCAGTTCGGTCTTTACGTTCCAAATAAATCACGACTACAAAATCCTGATCTTATTAAACAAAATAGAAAATTACATGCTGCAGGATATATACGTCACATCTGAAACAACAACACGTTATATAAAATCTTACATAGAATACCTAACACACTCTTTCAATTTATGTTCATATTCATTCGTAATATCGCTGCAGCTGCAATGACTTATCTGCTTATTAAAGCTAATTACATTGGATAGATTTGTATTTATCATTCATTACCTACAATTCAATAAATAATGTTAGGTATGTATCATCAATAATCCTTTTTGAAAAAGTCTATTCGCAGACTCAGAAAATTACAATAATATGATAGTAACCTTTGTCCTGTATTGAATGCTAATGCCTTTCCATATTCCTTGCAAGTATTCGATTAGAGCTGTTACGTTTCATAGCTTTTGTACAACACTTTTTATTTTGTGACAAACTCAGAAAACTTTAAAATATGCAATTGTGGAGACAAGTTATTTTTGTGAAAAATTCCGTTTCCTTTATGAATACACGATGTCCAAGGTCATATTTATAAACCATCGCATTGCATTGAAATCCAGCCATAAAAATCCATTATTAAAAAAACCAATTTTGTGGTTTCGGTTTCCAATGGCAGAATAGCTATTTAAACATAAACAGAAACCAAAACATGTCAAAAATGTAAATCATTTGGGATGTATGTGCAAATGGCCGAAGGATTAAAATAAGGACGAAGGAACTTTTGTGTTGATTTTGTGTTTGGTTGGTTGTGGCGTATGAATTTGATTAGAAGGAGAAATATAAAAATTGCCATAAGATAGGAGTAGCGTGGATAACAATTCCGTCTCATCCTAACAAATGGAAATTAGGAGCACAAAACGTGAGGTTTACATAGATGTAAATTTTGGTTTCATCCCACAAAGAGTATATTCAGTCATACTCACGCTATCCATAAAATTAGAAATGTTTCGGGGGATTGACAAATATAATGCTCTTCTGTTCTGTCACACACACAAACACATTCATACAAAGTCCTCACCAAAACCTCCACACAGCTACTCCACTCATAAACTCATAATCACCCTCATTCACTCTGTAAACTCCACCTAATTGCAAATTGCAATGCAACATCAACAATGAAATGTCTGCTCTGCTCTGTCCTTAAAGAAACTTCCAGCTTTAGTACTAACCATAAAACATAAACCGCTGCTGCTGTTTAAAGACAAAATAGTCAAAAATGCTTACAACAAAACATGCCTAAAATGCACCACAATTAAATATTGGTTGATACGAATTGTTTGAAGAAACACACAACAGCAGACACTTTACTCACGATTGCTCTTAAACTCACTTTTTGTTCGCTTCAAATCCTTCACATAACTCACGTTACTCGTCATTTCAGGCGCGTAGCCAGGAATATAAGTTGGGGGGTGCACAGCAGGGTTGTTTACAAAATTGATTTCTGGTAGGGCAAAATTCGAGTATGAGGCCATAATAGCACGTTGTAATAGAGTTAATTCGGTGAGAACAGACTTAAAATTATGATTTTCGCAAAGTAGCGCGAAATTTTTACGAGTTTTTCAACTTTCTGGACAAAATTATCCACTTTTTTAGATATTCTATGGATTCTGGGGGGTGCACGTGCACCCTGTGCACCCCCATTGGCTACGCGCCTGCGTCATTTATACCCTGCGCTTGTCAGAATAAATGTCAAAATATTGTTTTCTTTGCAATAGTCTTTTAGTATTGTGCAAACACTCTAACTTATTTTTTAATCCTTTTTTTAATCCTTCTTATCAGCTCCCTCGGCAACGAAATTCTATTTTCAACTCGCATGAAGGAAAGTTTGGTTTTACACTTTTTGTGTAGTATACGTATGTTCAGTATTTCGGTTTTATTCAATTGTCAAACATATCCATTTGCATGAACAGAATTTATCTGTGTAACATCTGAAAAACAAAATCAGTTTTACTTTTCTAATGCTGCTCTTCCCTTTTACAATTTTTTAGAAGAAAATAATTTCTTACAAATCTATTTACTGTATTATCTTTTTACATCAACTCCGCTAGTGGTCTCTTAGCCCATACCGTTATTGCATATTCAGAAATAGTTAATACAAATGCTTTTAGTAGATTTCTCATTATGTTTTCTGGATGTAGTCATTTAAGTGCATACATGTTAGAAATTGCAGCTTTTGTTCTTGCACCAAAAGCTTTAACCGTGTTTTTTGACACTCAGTTTACTGTCAATCCACACTCCTAGATACTAGAATTCTTAAACTCTATCAATCAATTATTCGATGTACATTACATTATTGTAGCAGTCATTAGAATTTACACCAATTTCATCTTGTGATATATTATCTAATTGGTCTTTGATACATTTACTTTAATAGCATTTTCAGTGCATCAAATTTGTTCCAAGCATCTGTATATACTATGTATTGCACTATTTATATCTGTATCACTATCCCATATAACAATATCATCAGTATAAAGTATATACTTTAGATCTAAACAGCTTCCAATATGTTGAACGTAACAAGAAAACCCGCCGTGTGGGGGGAATGGAGTTATTACAGATTTAAAAACTTCGTGATATGAGCTATCACACGACTTTCTACGTTTAGTGCAAATATTTATTAAAATTCACAAAATTCCAATCTAGCTCAATGAATAATAATAAAAGACTATACAATAATATGTCACGATGATGCAAAAGTAAATAGTTTGGAGGAGCGGTTTCAGTTTATAGCTTAGTAACTCTTATATACGGTATACTAATAGAATAGAGATGGCGCTGTCGCTGGCGCTATTAGTAGAATCCCAGAGAAATATTAATCTGCGCCAGTTCAACCCACCATTTTTATGGTGGTTTCGATTTTGAAGTGAAATATTTTAATCATCCTATAGACTACCACTTATGGGATTTTCAGTAGCTGTCAATAAACTATTTCTACGCGTTTTACTTTTGATTAGAAGTTATTTGGCGACTATTTCTATTTTATAAAAATGAAATTCGTAAGCAAAATATTTTTTTCCATGCATTAAGTGTGCAACCATTTTTATGGTGGTTTTCAGGGTTTCGATGTTCACCAACCATTTTTTTGGTGGATGGGCTTGCTATGCTGTATGCATATCTTACAAAATTCCAAACCCTGCTACCATAAAAATGGTTGTGTAAAAGGAGTGTAACCATAAAAATGGTGGTTTGAGACGGATGTGGACCTCAAATCAGGGATGGAAAAAAATCGGAAACCTGGCAACTGGGTTTTCCGGGAAATCGAGATTTTTTGGCTCCGCCCCCGAAGGGGCGGAGCCAAAAAATTGGGAAATCGGGAAAAAAATTAGGGAAAATTTGGGAAATTGGGGGAAAAAATGGGCAATTAGGGAAAAAAATAGGCAATTGGGGAAAAAATTGGGCAATTGGGAAAAGAGTTTTGAAGCTGGAAAAAAGTTGGGATTTTCCTGGGAATGTAATAAAAAATAATAAAAATTACAAACAAAAATTGAATATAGTAATTGTCATATTTTGTATTTCATTGGTGGAAAAATTGATTGCTTGAAAAATATGAAGCCGGTAATTTATTTTGTGCGAAATTATTGGTAGCAACAAGGTGGTTCCATGGATACTGATTAACTTTGTTAATCAGATAATGATTTTACAGGTGAGGAAATTAGAGCTTTCCCTAATAATAACTAGTGGGACCTTTTCTTAATAAACTGTCCCACTTAAAAAAATCACTAAGCAATTTTATTAGTAAAGGGTCCCAGTTATTATGTTCTCACTTCATTCACAAAATCTCCTAATTTCCTCACCTGTGAAATCATTATCTGATTAACAAAGTTAATCAGTATCCATGGAACCACCTTGGGTAGAAACTAGATTTACGGGGAAATAATTAGATTGTCAGCATGATTTTCGAAAAACATGGGTAGGCAACGAGGTTTTCGGGAAATTAGGATTTTTTAGCTCCGCCCCCGAAGGGGGCGGGGCTAAACTGGGAAATCCGATTTAGGTTTCCGGGAAGAAAACATTTTTTCCATGCCTGCCTCAAATAGGTTGAACGGGGACGGGTTAACACTGCGTGTCAGTTATTGAAACCAATCAGAGAAGTGAATGCGCTATCGTATCACAATACAGTATGCGTCGTCAACCAACCATCAGTAGAGTTAAAGAAATTCAAACATAAAAGTGCGGTAGTCAACAACTCAAAACAGAAAGAAC
>JAQFYB010007999.1:0-10216 GCA_034694085.1 Pogonognathellus longicornis
TAATTTTTTAAAAAATCGGCCAGTTTTCAACTTTGAGATACCCTACCCCACAAGGGGGGTGGTTTTACATGGATTTTGCAGCGTAATGATTTTTTACTCATAAATAACTATACACTGGGGTACTTTACACATTAATCAAAAAATAGGCGTGTTTTCTTGACCCCGGTTTCCAAATTCAGGCTCAGTTTGAGTTAAATACGAAACAAAATGGTCCTTGCGTCACATAAAAAGTCGAAAAATTTAATAATGAAATGTTGAGTTTAATTGCCTTATTGTATCTTCCTTCCATGAGATATTGTTCAAGAGACACAGCGTGTTTGATGTACACGTTTTCTAAAATGTGAACATCGGGATGTGCAAACAATTCCAATTCCGTGTGAAATTCAGCCACTCGATTTTGACTCAAAAGGCATAAGAGATTTAGCCCTAGTAATTCGCATTTGAAAGATGACTCTGGGATTTCACTTCTGCAAAATATAAAATAGAATATTAGAATTTGTTTAAAGTATTTAGTATTTCCAATTCCAATTATAATTTAGGTTATAGCAAGTTTGCGAGACAAATAAATTAATATTCTGAACATTGAGCAGTAAAAATAAAAAAAGTTCAATTATTATGTACTTGAAATCAAGATAGTAGCATTTCAGTTGAGCCATGTAACGTTCAAAGGACGGTATGTCACGGCGAGCAATACTCCAAAACGCTCCAATTTCTAGAATATCTCTTGCGACCATAAGTTCATCCCGGGAGGATTCCCTGCTGGATTCTGGTAAAAACTTCAAGTTGGTCAACACCACCTATAAAAACGAAACGATTACTAATTAGTGCCAATACCATAAATAAAATATTTTTATATTGTTAGAGAAAAAACTTCATTTATTATGATATTTGGGAGCCATTATGACTCAAAATACTTAAATACTAAAGATGTTAGACGCATTTTTTACCTTGATCCGTGCTAATAGTTCTTCACATTTGTCCAAATTAGGTGACCTGCCAGAACCCCATTCAGTTGCTAATTGTTGTCTTAATCGAATAGCGTCTTGAATCGATGTCATGATACAATTTTATGGAGAACACTGACGAAAGTCAATATCTCCTCAGGGGTAACTATTTTAATTGACAATAATTTACGACAAAAACCGTCTTCAATCAAACCAATCGGAACACAAGAAGCCAACTCGACTCGATCAGTCTCTTGTTTCTTTTCAATGACTTTGCTAATATTTTTGTCGGATGAAAAGATCCAAACAAAACTACGAACTTTCCCAGAACCTGTTAACGAAGGTTGCTCTGTTAAATTGCAGATGGAGAACATACGTCCTGCATAAATTGAGAAGCTGAAACAACCTACCTAACGTCCTCGCCCAAAAACTGAACATGACTACCGGAGTTACCGGACATAGGTGATGCATGGCTATTTATTATCGGAATTGAATCATCCCCAAAAAAGGGATGCTTTCATTTTTAGTTTAATGTTATTTCCAGCATTTATCAGATGCATTTTAAAAGAGTCTCCTAAAATATTACAATTTTGTTCGGTGCTCCTGCTGTAATAACTTTCGAGAAACTTTCTCTTGTGGGCTAAGAGTTTACATTAAAATAAATTAGCAAAACCTCTTGGAGGGTTCATGAGAAAAAATGGCATAATAAAAAGTGAAGGGTATAAGCGAACTCATCTACAATGAACGAAATGTGTATTTATTTATTATGACAGTTTTTATCTGCGTTCTGTGAAGGTAGTTGTGTATTTATATTTTATATTTCGTCGCAGAATACATAAGAAAAGAATATTGTAATGTTGGGTACATAAAAATGGTGTGCAATTTGAATATAACTAATCATTAATTTTCAAAAAATAATCAGTTGCAATTACCTAAGGTGGTTGCACTTGCTTGAGGTAATGTTATAAGATAGTAATATAATGTCAAAGGCTTATTATGTTAATACACATATAAATAAAAAAGAATACAGTATGAATTCGTAATGTGGGGTCCATCTGTACCCCACCGTAATTGATATTGAAAGGTCCTAATTTTTTAAACTTCTGTTTCCAATTTTGGTTTCTTGGATTCTTCTTGTTTACTCTCTTCTGGATTACTGAGTCGTCGCTTATGTATACCCGTAGATGGTTTAGAAAGATTAATTATGATGGCAGTCATGTTGTCACAGCCGGTTCCGTCGCCGGAGGTATCCGTAGAAAGACAAGCATCAAATATCTGAGAGGTAGATATGAACAATTAATTTGTGTTTTAATTCAATGGTTTCATTCGATTGCTTAAAATAAAGAATATAGAATTTGTACCTTTTCACAGACAGTGGAGACTTTTTCGTTTTTCTTAAGTCCAGCAGATACAAAATCAACCACCTCTTGCGAAGACATTGAGTTCCAAATGCCATCGCAAGCCATCACAATAAACTCGTCAGTTTCTGGGTCCAAAACAATGTGTTGGATATCCGGCAATGGTGTTATCATTTGTTCTTCAGGGGACATCTTAGGATTTTGTTTATATGAGTGATCTCCAATGGCACGACTTAAGTTCAGACCTCCATTAACCCTCCCGTCGTGAGTTACCTTACCACCAGCTGCAACAATTCTTCGCGTTTCATTTTGTTCTTCAGGCTTGTGATCCACAGACATTTCAATAGCTTTGCCACTCCGACAAACCACACATCTGAAACAAATATTTTTAATTCGAAAACAATCGAAATCTATGTCAATAATAAGTATAAATGGAATGAAACAATTAAAACCAAGAACTGACCTGGAATCTCCAGCATTTCCAACCCAGAGACCAAGCTTGTCCCCTTCCCATTTCATAAAAGCTACCACAGCAGTTGAACCTGAGTCGAAACCTAGACAAATATTTAAAAATAAACATTTTTGTTATGTTGGCCTTATACCACTAATTACTACTTAAAAATGTACTACTATTCATTTTCATTATTTACCTGGTTCTTGTATGTCGCTCAGAAACTGGTCATCATCCTCTTCATCTGCATCGTCGTCGTCGTCGTCATCATCATCATCATCTTCATCCTCCTCTCCCGCGTCATTAGCAACTTCTTCCGCATTTTCAGTGGATGAGGAATTGGCAGCAGATGACCCCTCCTCATCATCGTCCTCACTGTCACTAAGTCCTGCAATGTAATCCTCCGATTCACTGCTATCTGAATCACTGCTATTATTCAAAATGGCTTTTTTCAACACGGAATAAATATTCGCATCAAGAGATCGATTTCTGGTAGTCATTTTCTTAGGTTCATCTTTTTGGGGAGAAACTAATGGGGGATGGACCTTGGCTTTACGGGCTTTAACAGGACTAGTAGCAGTCCCATTTTCTATTTGTACATTAGTCACTTTATTTTCACCATCAGTATCACAAACTCCATTTTGAGTGGGCTCGTCAGCAGATTTTATTACATCTTTTTTCACGACTACTTCATCGTTTTTTACGAGTATTTCGTCCTTTTTCACAACTATCTCTTCATTCTTAACGGTTAATTCGTCCTTTTTCACCACTACTTCATTCTTTACCGTTATTTCATCATTTTCTTTATGATTAGAACTAGATCCATTTTCCAATCTGGAGGAATCTTTCTTTTCTTCGGATTTTTCATTCACATCCATATTAGTATTTTCTTCCTCGCCTTTTGCAGCGTCTTCATTGTCTCTTTTAATAGGGCTATGAAGTTTTTCGTTTGTTATTGTTGGAATGTTATTTGATGAAGCTGTTGTACTAGAGGGAGAGTCATTGTGTACAGAATTATTTATTGCTGTCGACGGGGCATTAGAATTATTTGTTGAACCTACAATATCTGCAGCGTTAATACTGCAGTTAACTTTCGGTGAAACTTCAGGTTTGTCTAAGACACATTTTGACGGAGAGGGAGACTGAGCAGTTTTTGACGAACACGGTTTATTGATTTCAATTTCGTTACTAGATGCATTTCCATCTTCGTCTGTCTTATGTTGGTACAGTGCTACTAGTTTATCTAGGGGCATTGTAGCTTCTTCGTAGAGTGCATTGACATTTTCCTCTTCATAATCCGTCACAGATTCACCTTTTTTGTCACCACTTTGCTGTCTGGCAATTTTTTGCAATTCTACAAGGACAGATTTTGAAGGAATAGAAGCGTCGATTTTTAAATAAGATTCTCGCAATGCTTCTTCCCAGTTTCCATTTTTATAAGCTTCACAGTTTTTCAAAATCTCCGGAAAGTGACGAGAAAGATAAATAGCTACTTCTGCACCTCCATGGCCATCGTATACAGCAAAAAATGACCCATCTTTGTCAAAATTTGGCAGACAGTTATGAGCATCCTAAAATAATAAACATAACCACGACGTAAAGATCAATTGTTAAGACACATGACACATTCACATATGAAAATATCAATTGAAATATTAATTATTACATTTACGTTGCGATATTGAGAATAAACTATTATAAATAGTAATCGAAAACAACAGAACTGAGGTAAAAATTAAAACATTTTCTTACTTCTTGAGAAACACGCCATCCCTGCATACAGCAAGCCCCGAAACGAAGTCTGTTGCCATCCCCATCTTCACTTTCTTTTGTGGTAACCGGCTCTGACAAATATGCCCCCATTGTCTCAATCTGGTCGACGGCTAGAAATCAGAAGGAATTGATTTAGAATAGTTAGCAATCAGAAATGATATGAATCAGAAAAGTTAAGAATTACCTAATATTAGCTGAAAATTGTACTATTAAAATATTTAATTAATACCTGAAACGGTGAAGACTGAAAGATAAGTAGAACAGTAGAACTTAGAAGTCTTGACAGAAAATCTGAAATTCTGTTACAGAAGGACGTATCCTATTCTGTCACAAATATCTCAAAATATTTAAAAAAAAGTTTACTTCAACTCGGTACCCGAATTCGACGTCAAATGAACTCGCATGTGACATGCAGATTTAACCGAAACAACTTTAGAGGTTCACAATTTAATTAATACAAAAATCACATCGATGGCAGTTGAGCGGGGTTTGGCCGAATTATTATTTACGACGCTCCGGCTAGAATTTAACGTTCAGAGTTTGATAGTTTTGGGAATTAATTTTAAATCAAGTAATTAACATGTCCCCTATTATTCCTCTTTAATTAACGTAGAATTTCGGATATTATCCTAACACGTAGGCAGTGGCAGTATTGCTCTAGCTAGTTGCTGGACAATCTGACTGGACCAGTAAATGGTAAACTGGATTTCTCAGAGATGGAAAATGAACTTTTTTATTTGACTAAAAAACTGTAAACATTCAGTTCGGGTTTATTGATATTTTCAATCCGCGGTTTTATCATTCCTCTAATTCCTCTTTACCCCCTTCATTCACTGAACAATAAAATAAAACTCCGCTGTTCTGAAACCACTGCACTCCTGCCGTTGTTCTTGTATTTACGTAAAACGACCTCCTAAACTTTTGCAGTTGCTGCCGTCCGGAGTAATTCCTTTCTTCGTTTCCTTTCTTCTTCAAACTTCAACCGAACCGCACCGGACGCGCACCATCCTCAATCTTCAATTCTTGCATGTTACATGATGTACATTTAAATGAAATTATTGTGCAAAACATCGCTTTGCTTGACGCATAATTCTAACACGTGATGGTTCGGCGGCTCCGTATTTCCTGCCATCATCGCATCGTGTGAGTGCAAGTGATGTTCATTTCCAGTTTCCAGTGTTGAATCCATTGATAGTTCTCTGCCACAAATGCTAATGTCGCAATCGCAATTTTGCATGAAAAATAAAAGAATTACCTGTAAAAATATATACACATTATAACTTTGGAATTGCTTTAAAGTTTAAAGTAGTCGTAAATGAAGTTATTTTTGCTAGAACCGTTTTAGGTTTAACACTAATTCAGAAAATGAAATGATGTGAACTTTCTCCAGTTAACTCTGTATAACAAATATTTATGAATGACATACAACAATATTATGATATTATATTATTATTTCAATGCAATCTTTTAAAAATGATTAAATGTGATGGTTTTTTGTGGGGGCAGCTTTGGCGAATAAAGCTTGAAATAAAATTTAATATCCCTAAATATTGAAGAAATACATATTCTGTCGAAAACATGAGAAAAATGTAATTTGTCATGAGAAGACTGGAGAAATTATGTGTCACGCACAAAAGACAGTTTTATGTCAAGATCTTCACGGTTTAGTTATTTTAATTTTTTTATTTAACAACACACTCGGTAGTAAGAAATTGTTTCGCATGTATAATATACAGTATTAATACAGAGATTGGCAAATGAGATTGGAAATTGTAATGTAAGAGATACTTACAATTAGTTGGAGAAGAAAGTTTAGATGAACGGGTGTTACATATTAAAGTAATTCCACTGAACAATAAATATCATTCCAGCCTACTCCCTATTGTGGTTAGGAAATTGAATTAATTTTACCACAGATGACAGATCTTCTTAATTGCTGTTATACTCAAATATCAGAATATTGAACAAAAACATATTGAACACTTATAAAATCCAGAATTTTAACATGATGATGCTGACACTATAGTAATCTGTTACGAAGTAATAATAATTAGACTAATAAGCAGTTACTCGAATTATTGTACCTAGTTTTATTTCCTGAAGTTCTCATTTAAGTCTCCCTAGAGTTGCTTCTTATTTATACTTTTAGGCTGTATTTTAGCTAGACCTCATAATCTAAACTCTTTTTCATGAGGACTGATAAGTAGTTGCGAAAAAATGACTTGTCGAACAGTTTTGAATTACAGTATACACATCTAACTCCGAAAGAGTAATATCATTACATAACTTACGTAATTCAGTGTTGAAACAGATATTGGAAAGTTGGAATTTGAAGTCACACAAATAGTTGGACTTGGGACAGATTTGAAACCCACTGTCAGCGTTTTAATATCTGTTATTATAACCTCTGTTATGGCCACCGTCTCTACTGCCGCCACCGCCGCCTCGATAAGGTCTTCCGCTTCCTCGCGAATCTGAATTACCCCCTCCTCTGCTGTATTGATTTTGATACCCTTGCTGATTTTGGTATCCTTGTTGATTTTGGTTGTAATAGTCATTTTGATTAGACTGAAACTGAGGGGCATTGTTGCCTGGCCTTGAAAAGGACTGGTCAGAGTATTGTTGAATATGCAGTTGCCCTATCATGTTCTGCTCTTGGTATCCACCATTTCCTCTGCCTGAGTAGCCACCCCGGTTGTCATAACTTTTCGCATCCGCTGGTGCTGACCAACCTCCCTGTACACGACCACCAGCACCTCCTCGAGGACCACCACCACCACCACGGGGACCGCCACCACCGCGAGGGCCTCCTCCTCCTCTTTGGTTTCCTCCTTGTATCCATCCGGAGCTTCCACTAGCAGCAGGAGCACCTGAGTAACAGAACAAATAATATAATATTATCCTTATGTCACTTTTAGCACTTCAACTTCATCTAAAGATCCCCTCAGTTCAGATGTTGATTAATAAACGAATTAAAAAAATACAACAATAACAGTTTATAAATATATCGCGTAATAATAAACCTTGTCTTTGCTGCCAGGGAGGCATTTCAGGTGGTGGAGGCTGTACTTCATCCGGTCGTCCCCCTCTGTCAGGAACTCTTCCAATTGTGACATTATTAACTGCAGAACGAGTAAATTTTCTAACGGAGCTGCACGATGATTTTTCAATAACAGCTAAATCAACACGAGTTGCCAATAAATCACTAAGTGTGACAGATGGAGCAGGGTAGAATGATTGGCGATGTTTTCCATATAATTTTGCCATATCATCTTTTTTACATTTCAGCCTATCGGACCACTATAAAACGAAACAATATCATTAACCATACATGAATAATTATTGCCTTACTACCATCATTAAAATAAAATATATTTAGATAACTTAGAATTAAATAAGTAGTTCAATCTTCTGAACTCTAATTTTAGAATTCCAGTTATTAATAAACCAATAAAATATATGACAACACTTACACTAAATGATTGAATAGTAACATCTAATCTTTTAAGCAGCATTTCCCTCCTCATTTTATACTCCGATTGAAGTTCGTTATTTACGTCTTCTAGCGTTTGCCATTGCTTCGTACTTAAAACTCCTTGAAACATGGGGTCTTCCACTAGATTCCTCGACTGTTTTCGGTTGAAGATTTTTTCTCCAATTTTCGAACATAAAGCAGAAGCAGTAATAGTTTCCGGTGGTTTTCCACATTCAAGTGTTTGCAATATTTCTCTCAGATGCTTAGCTTGTGGACTTTCACTCTGTACAAAAAGTTCTGCTAATGAAGTTTGTATTTTTACAAAATATTAACAGTTCACATTATTCATTCTTCTAGTTGATGAAATGAAACTTATTTACCAAAGACACTGTCAATTTTTTATTATTAGTATCGTTTATATGAGCCATTCTTGCTGCTTGTAATTCAGTCAAAAGGAAATGCAGCACAAGTAACTTTTTCTCATACTCCACAAAGCGATTTGCAAGTTCATCGGATGTTAATCCAACATATGGGCAACCCAACTCTGTGATACATAAAATAACATAATTACTTTAATGTATACCAAACAAACGAGCTTTAACACTAAACAGCTAGTACAAGTAACTAATGCTAACTTTCTCATTGTATAGATTTTCAAAGAATGACAAAAAAATGATTCAAAGATTTGTTTCAACAAAAGAGCTAAGTATAATTCAGCTAATTAGTAATCCTCATTGTTGGTAAATTGAATTGATCTGTTTTTCAGAGAAAGATTTTTCAAAGAAATCCGATCCTTTTAATGGAAGTCGTCTTTACTTTCTTGCTTTAACTTTCACCGTGTTCAAAAGATCACCTTTCGACCTGTTTGATATATGAATTTCACCAGCCCCACACATCTGTATTTTGATATGGGCTGACAATTGACGATATTTGAAAAAAGCAAGAAATTACATAGAACTTATTTTAAATATCATAATACCGTTTAAAAAGGAACTCAATTCCATTTGGAAACTTCCTAAATCTTCATCTTTGGTTATAGCGTTTACAACTTCATCGATATCAGTGATGGAGCTAATTTGCAAGCTTATCCAAGATATTAGATTCGAATACTCTATCCAACTTGATAAGATCTTCTCCAAACTTGACGCATCCGATGTGGCCTTCCATCTGATCAACAAATTCACAAATATATATTTAATGTTAATTGGTATCTCATATGGAGATATTATCAGTACTGGATAGACCATAAAATTCTATACAACGATAATTAAACTCTATACCTAAATAACAACCCTGATTTTACACAGGCGAAAAACAAAATCCTTATACATTGATGGAGTAGGGAAAGATGCTTTTTTCAATATTCAATTTCGGGGTGACGGCCGGGGTATTATCATTATTATTCCGTCTTAAAGGACAAACGCTGGAAATGTTTTGGAAGAAAAATTGGAGCCGCCTTTCACCTTTCTCCAATTAATTTTTTAATTGAATTTTAAAAATCGTGAAAAATGGGTTCAAAGTATTAATCAGGCATTTATCAATAATAAAGTGAGGAAATTGTTTACCGCAAATCGTCCAGGGCGTCGGAAATATCGGATTCCATATTTTACTTTTCTCCCCAAGTTCTGGATTCCCAAACTCCCGAATAATCGTGTCTAGCAGACCCTGAGCCGTAGAGTATAGAGTACAAAATAGGAAAAAATGAATGTGAGTGAATCGACTGCCAACCGGTGATCGTGAGTGAACTAATCCATAATCAGGGAAACAGCCTTAGCAGTCAGCAGTGATTACTTCGACCATCGACCAAAATTATGAAATTTTTTGTCACAGTCAACAGTGACAGTGAGCGTAAAGAGTAGACACCGACAAGAACATGACACAAACACTCTGCTACGAATTCAAATTTACACCTGCTGGTTTTGCGACATTTCGCAAGGAAGTGGCGGCAACAAGTTAGGGTAGGACTTACGAATGCAGTATACAACCTCAAAAGTTGCAAAATTGTACCAAAACAAAACTGATCTGTTTCTAAAGAGGGGACTGAAACTAATTTTTGTCCATCAAGCGTTGTGCTTGTGAGGTGACACGGTGACAGACGTGAGTCCTTTATAGACTTTTTCTTTTTTCCATATTCAGTACCACAACGTGCGGTTGCACGAACTTGACGTGCGGTTGCACGCCATAACATTACGTGCATATGCACGTATCGTACGTC
>JAQFYB010008000.1:0-10216 GCA_034694085.1 Pogonognathellus longicornis
GAGTAGTGGGGGTTTTACTTTTGCTACTTTTTTCGTCCAACTCTGACGTTAATATAATGTCCCCAGCCGCGACATTTTGGATGTCAAAACAACTTTGACCAACTACATTAAACCGACGTCAGCTCGACTTAAATTTCTCATTGGGTAATGACTTTGTCCATAAGTGAAAAATTAAGTCTTATAAGGTCACGGTCGTCAAGGTGACTATTATTAAAATTAAATATTGAGGCAGTCATCCTGGCCCGGCCTTTTTGTGTCCCGGCCGTGAGGACGTTCCTCACCTACCCTCCCCATCGTTACGGTACTGCCCATTGTAATACATACGTATAACCCATTTCAAGATCACTTTTTTGCAATTTTTACCCCTGGAAGTAAATTGAGACTGGTTCTCCAAATGGGGGGTAGTGTAGATTTAACGTTTGTACCTGTTTTGACCTATATTGTCTATGTTACAGCCATATATGCCTAAAAAAAGGGCAAAAATAAAAACTTTGACCCTATAGAACTGGGTGACCTGGGGGTCATCGGGTCTTCCTTCCCTACTCACACTAGGTCAGGAGGCATGTAGCAATAACAAATTAAAGTTTGGGGGATTTTCTGGGTATCCAGAATTCCAAGCCATTCCGTGCGCCCCTCTTTGAAGAAGATTTGTTGAAAGTAGAAATAGACTTATAATTAAGGGACATAGTTTTCTGAAAAATTAAAACGTGATAGATTGTAAGATTACTAAAAATTACAAATAGAAGAAGGTTTGGAAAGGGATGAAATGAATAAAAATTGCATACATAAACAAAGTATTATAAATTTTAAATATTTGAAAATAGTTGTAGGGTCTGGAGACTGTCCAGACACTACAACTCATTTTAGGCAAGTGTAAAACTCGCTTACATAAGACAAGTGCATTATGAAAATTATACGGTACATAGTGAATCCTTACATTTCAAAATTTGAAATATAGCATTTCTTCGTTACAATATGAGTTATAGTAATACATATAAATATTTTAATGTGTGCCCTAATAATGCATTCTATACTTTTTTCAGCTTAGTTAATAATCAAATTTTATACACTAAATTGTAATGATTAAAGTAAAATTATTAATATCCATATTTTTCATAAGATTTTCAATACGATAAATACCACGCCAATAAAT
Organism: Pogonognathellus longicornis; assembly: GCA_034694085.1. Classification (NCBI taxonomy): domain Eukaryota; kingdom Metazoa; phylum Arthropoda; class Collembola; order Entomobryomorpha; family Tomoceridae; genus Pogonognathellus; species Pogonognathellus longicornis. The sequence continues at coordinate 1,154 of JAQFYB010008000.1, forward strand.
ATGTGCGAATATTCATCCCGAATTTGAGATATCAAAAAGATATAATTCGTTCAAACCAGGTATAAAATTTGTCCACATTTCCTGGGGACCTGTCGGTGATTTGCTGGTGGGGGAAGGGTAGTCCGCTCCAAATTTCTTGGGGACAATGAATCCAGAAATCCAAGCCACGACCCCTATTCTAAATCCGAAATAAAGGACACGTCCCCACATGGGGTGTGATTTTATCCATTTTCTGGGGATTTTAAATGCAAGTCAGCATAGAAACTTTTTTTTTCTTAGTCCTCATTCTATAATCTCCTTGGAATTGAAATGAGGGGATATCCAATTAACATTCAAATTATGCAGAAATTGATGGTGAACTTTCTCGTTTAACTTAATTTGCATACATTAGTCTGTCAATTCACTTATTGCATTCAGTACATTATTTTCTGCAGGCGCGTAGGGAGGGGAGTTGCCCAGGTTGCCCGGGCAACCCCTAAATTTTGACAGCTTACACTACATATTATTTATATTTTGTGAAAAACAATATAATTTATTAAATAATAAATATTAGTTAGTGAGAATATTTTCCTCTCTTCAAATTGCTAAGACAAAATATAAGCATGTATTGCTTGAACCAGCTATTGATTTGACTTTTTTGATCGGGCAACCCCCAAATTTCAATTCTAGCTACGCCCCTAATTTTCTGGATCTAAAATTCCACGATAATATGATATAATGATAAAGCATGCGTGCCAAAAGAAAATGGTTTAATAGTTTTTTAGGTAAATATACAATTTAAATATTTACTTCCTTTCACTATAGCGATAACTATTACAATACAAGTTGGTAATAAAATTATTGTAAAAATCACTTTACTGAGTACGTGTATAATATTATTTTATATTAGCTAATGTACTCCATTATGAACGTTCGCCAAGATTCCAAACGCAGCTAAAGGTCAACTGGTAAAGGCAAATAAACCATGTATTTGTGAAATAAAGACATCACAAATAGATAGTCACATACATCGCATCTACATTTAAATAACCAATGTACAAAGGCAAAATCCATTTAATGTTTAAGTGATGTTAATTTTCTAAATCGTTGGAAACGTTGTACTCGCTGTACAACACTTTACGGCTTTGGTTTGGGACATTGATGGAAATGACTATATGCACGGCTACCAATATTTCCGCGATAATTGAATGGCCCACTCGTGGGCATGGCTAAACTCCCAGTTTTCCTGACAGTTAATATTTAAAAGCTAAATTCATCCCCATTTGAGAATCCTGGCTATTGCCTATAGATTCCTTCAATTTTCCAAGAGCCCTTCCTTAAGGAGCGTGGCACAATTACTTGATCATTTACCTCATTCCTAAAACAATGCATTGCATTTCCTGGTTGCTGCCCAAATTCCTGAAATCCAGCCGCGTCCACGAAGGGAGCACGGGTGGATTTCTTAGGATTTACGCAGTACCGTAACGTCAATAAGGGGGGGGGGGTAAGGAGCGTTCTTACGGCCGGGACAGGCTTGTTACGGCACTGGTTAATAATGCTTGTTGACCCGAGCTCTGTTCTTTACACTTATTAAATATATTAAGGATTTTTTTTGGTTTTTTGGGAGCACATTGTGACCCCTTACTTTATTGGTCCCCTTATGTGACTCTTCAGGGTCACAGATGGATTTCAGAAACTCTACTCTCTACTCAATGGCTGAAGCGTAGAGAGCACTGTTGAGATAAATTGGCCTCAAACATGTACCAGGGACCAGCGAGTAAACCTGTATCTATAAGCCTTAATCTATGCTATGTATTGTCGCTGTTATGACAAAAGGAGCGTCCAGGAAACGTTGAGAATGACAAAACGGGACCAATGAATCGTTGGCTGTTGGTATTTGTATTTGGTTTTGTAGTAAAACGCCAACCGGCAAAGAATCATTTAACCCTTTTGCTATTCTCCACATTCTGTGGACGCACCTTTTGCCATAACAACGACGGTATGAATTTGAGGAAATACACAAACAAATGGTGTTTCCACGGCTTCTAGACTAAAGGCCAGTGGCGGATCTACATACGGGTTTTACGGGTCCAAACTCCCTCTGTTATATTTCAGTTTGCACTAGATAAAATTAAAAACAATCAGTTCTATAGACGGTCAGTTTATGTGCCGTTCTTGGATCATGTAATAAACGAACTAGAAGAGCGATTTGGCACGCATAAGAATATTTTGAGAGGATTTCATCATGTTTTACCAGTTTCATGTAATGCATTATCTTTAGTATCAGTAGATCAAATGATTGCATGAATTCTATGAATGCGATTTAGATGGAACTAAATCTATTATTTAGATTGAAATGCAAATGTGGAAGAGAAACTGGGAGCATATAGGGCTGAAGAACAAACCAAGGAATGCAATGGAAGTTTTAAATGAATGTAACAAATTAATTTATTCCAATGTTCATAAACTTTTAAAGATCTTATCGACATTGCCTGTTACAACGTGCACCACAGAAAGAATTATAAAAATAACGAACTCATAACCAACAAATGCTAGTATTGTAAAATTTCGTTCCTCCAAATCAAACACTGGAAATACCACGAGCAAACTCAGGCAGCTAGCAGCTTGTGAAATGCATTTTATTTATTTTTCATTTTATGAACTCTAAAAATCGCTTCATTATATGAAACTAGGTGGATACTCGCGGCCACTGCGCGGCCGATGGAAAACAACGAAATCTAATTATAACAAGATACTGCCAAATTTCCTTCATTGGAGCAAAAACTATGAATTACGTCATTGTAGATTAGATTCGATGATAAAGTAAGCTTGGCTTGTAGCCCTTGCGTTTTGCATAGATAAAATGAAATTTTGACAGGTAAAGGAACTCGAACTCGTAAGCTTTATTGTCACACTTTCTGTTCCATAGTTACTCGAAGACATAGCTGGGCAACCTCAGCTAAAAGTTGAGGTTGATAATGAGGCGTGCTGGAACCGGATATGCTGAAAAATTGAGCCAAAGTTGCTTTTTACCATTTATTACACTTCTATGTTGGACTTTGATGATTTACCTGATTTAGGAATTTGTGACAATCAAATATTTATTGTCAATGTTTCACTTTGCTCACTGTAATTTTCTGTGTTTGACTTAAGTATTATATATTTGCTGCCTCATATTTTACGTTATATATAAATTATTGTGACACGTAACATCTCTATGCAACTATTTTAATAATTTGACGAGGATATTTGCAAGAATGTGTAGTACCCAATTTTAATTTAAGTGGCGTGACTTTCAATAGCAAAAGACCTAGCAAGCCAATTGCAATAACAATATGCACTAACCTACACTGATGAACTTGGGCATTTAATTTACATACTAAAATATAGTTGAGTATTGAGTAATTTTGGTAGGTAAGGTACTAGAGATGTACCGATAATCTACTCTGCACTAAACAAAACGACATGACTGTATTACATATTAAGTGGCATTATTGATTTCGCGAATAGGTTTATGAGATATTGATTGTCCATGCGGCAGAAATTTTTGATAATGTTAATAGCGAAAATACTAAGTGGCTAAATCCTTCTTAGAGGCTTTGTGGATGAACTACCTGAAACACAATTGAAATACAAATTAATACTAACTCATTTAATACTAATTGTATAATCTGCGTGAATTACAGATATATCAAAGCAATGAAGGTCATAGAATATTTAGCTTTTGTTATGATCCGTATATATAAACGCTACTATTTCCAGTAAAAATCACATCACAGCTTCTCTCCTCTTCTTCAGTAGACACCAAATTTCCTCTCACATCTTCAGCTGCCACTTGATTTTAAATCAACCATGAATTTCTTGTTTGTCGTTGCTGCCATCGCATTCTTCGCTGTTGCCCAAGTAATAGACTTCGCTAAATTAAAAACAATTTTTTTTAATAAAATTCATATTTACTAAGCTCATCGTATTTATTCGTTAGCATTTGTAATACTAATAAAATATTTATTGCCTTATCATTCTTTACACATTTTCACGAAATATTAGTTGTTTTACGTTTAAATTTTTAAATAATGTATTTATTAATGTTTTTTATCTATATTTTTTCAAAACTTTATTTAAGTCTTAAGGTATGTACCGACGAAATTTTTACAATTGACCCCTTTTAATTTTTTTGCTGTTCCATTCATTTTAGGGTGCACCTTCTGAAGAGCATAAGAAACATCACCATGGTCCACCTCAGTGTTTGGGCAAGAATTTGACTTTATCGGAAGAAATGAAAACGGCAGTGCAAAGCTGTCGTCCAAAACAACCTGAAGACAAAACCAAAACTGCGGATGACAAGAAAACAAGAGACCACCACGACCATAAACATCCTCACAACATGACTTGCCACATGGTGTGCAAGTATCAAGCATTTGGACTGGTGAGCAATTAAATTTTATAATTTGTAAATAAATCATCGGTTTGCTGAAAATGATTTATTCAGTAGCGGCAGCTACTTTATAGAAACGTTAGTTAACGTATAGTATTTTAGAAGATAAATAGTAAATTGAAGATATTTAATAGATTATTTAATTTTAAGAATAATCATTCCGATGTTTTTACATATTTTTTCTATGGTTTATTTAGGTATCCGCTGACAACAAAATTAATACTAACAAAATTGAAGCATTTGTCAAACAAGTTTTCCCTGAAAGTGTTACTGCGGCTCTTACAAAGGATATCACAGCTTGCGCCGAAAAGAATGGTAACATTTGTATCTAATAAAGCTATTTTTTAAAATTATTAACACATAAAGAAGATCAAGATTAACGTAATGCATGTACTGTGCACAGGAGCCGGTCTTGCGGTTAAGGACGGCAAATGCGACAGCTACGATCCCTTGTTTAAATGCATACACAAATCGTTAAAGGAGGCGAGTGTTATTTTTAAAACTGTTTGATAAAACGTAAACCTACAATTGTCAAATACTGGTGAAATGATTAATTTAATTTTTGTCATTTGTAGAACTGTAAAATGGAAGATGACAATGAATAGTAGCACGTATTTGAGTCGACTGAATACTAATAACCCAACAAGGAGAAATATATAGGTGGATGATATCATTGAATGTATAGTTCTACTATTGGATTATGGCAATTATTTGGTATTGTTCCAATTTATACGATTTATTGAGAAAATAAAAGAAAAATTCATTTATTATTCACGATATGTGTACATCATTGTTGTAATTTAGGAGTTTCAAGAAATATTTATAATATTTTATAATATCCTAATAATACTGAACTTTTTGACACATTAACCGCTCGTCAAAAAATCAAACTAGAAAATACACATAAAATACTTCCTTAGGAATACAAACTGTAAACAATTTCTATTCCCTATACGGGCTCTGTCAAAAAATATTCATTTTAGCATCATCATTCATCTACTCAAAATGACATTGAGCATAAAACGATGGTTGAAACAGAGTAGGTACTTCAATTTTGGAGTACTGAATGGGATTCTCACAGCAGTCAGTACTATATTGGTTGCCCAAGTATAGGTCTTAAATTATCTTAAAAAAATAGCCTATAAATTAGTTTTGAATTTGCTATATGTGATTGGATAATATTGATAACAACAGTTTTTTTTTCAAATTTTGTTAAAGACGTAAAATCAAATGTTTCGCAAATTTAGGTGAAAAGCAATGGAAATTGCAAGATTGCAACAAAATCGCTAGTGGCGTGATAATTTTTGAGATTTTTTTTGCATTTCTACGGCTGAAATAACATCTTTTTGAGGATTTTGGGAGACACCTGATTTTATCTTGTGTAAAGTCCAAAAGTTTGGGGGAAGCTTCAGCCCCATAAGCTACCCCTAAGTGCGCCACTTACATGCATAGAATATAGATTTTTTTTATCATTTTTGATCCCCAGAAACAATAATGAGAAAGGAATTTTATACTTATTGCCCATTTCAATTAAACAATATTATATCTCCATTTATAATGAATTTGCAAACATATAAAATAGAATTTTATACATACCTAAAGGTAATAACTATTTATTAGGTATTGTACATTTATGCTGGATAATTAATTAGTAATTAATAAAATAAGATTGATAGTACATTAAATAATGAATCTATAAGAAAGTGTCTTGTTCTTTATTAATTTCTAATTTCTAAGAAAAATCATCAGCACAAAAATCTGTATTTTCAATTTTTTTTTCATTATAGTGTAAAGTATCACGATTAATGGCGGCAGTAAAAACTACTACCAACAATTTAAGATAAAATGGATAAATTAATATAATATTTATACAATAATTTAAGATCAATTTCTTTGGAAGTAGTTTTTACACGATAAAAACTGTGCCCCAACAATTCACATCTTACAGAAAAAGGGGCTGAACATCATTATTTTTCGGCTCTATTTCTATTCCATTGCCCATGTGCGGGATTCGGCTTCCGTGTTTGAGTCGAGGCAACACTATTGTGAGATGACAGAAATGCGAACTTGTCTCATCACATGTAACATGCTAAGAAAATCTTTGTGAAGAAATCCTTGCAACAAATACGGTCGTAAAAATACAAATTAAACGATGATATTGAACATAATATATTATCAAATTAATCAAAACAAATTATAAATGAAAGTTTTAATTTTAATTTAATTTCAAATACGGTCCCAACATTTACATTGAATACATAAGATGGCTCTAGTGAATTCTCCGAAAGAGTGTTTGGTGTGCTTAAACTCCAACAAAACTGTATTTGTTGGAACTGAAGAATCTCAGAAAATATTTAATATTTGCTGTTCGTATGTAAAAGATGCAATAAATATTGAATTTTTGATAAACAACATTATTGGAAATAATAGCAGCTTATCGTTTTGTAAAAACTGTTTGGATATTTCATTGAACCTTTCTCAACTCGTTGAACAACTTTCAAATATCAAGAAAGAAATTAGCGATCTAAGCTGCAGATTTTCAGAAACTATCACAAAGCAAAGAATTCAAGCCACAAGAAATACAAAAAATTATAAAAACCATGGACATTCCAAATATCACGCAACAAATAATCAGAAGGCAAATGTTGTTGTCTCTGACAGGCCTTTATTACATGGATTACCAATAAGCGAAAGTGAAAAGGATTCGGACGCTTCGACCGAATTAATAAATGAAGAGATTGCTAATATTGATAAAATCGGCAGTGGAGTTGTGAAAACTGAAAGTAATGAAATAATATTTCCTAACTACGATTGTGAAAGCTATACTGGTGACGCTTCTGGTTATATTGAAGAGGAATATGAGACGGAATATTTAGTGGTTGAAGAAGTTGATCCTTTTCGAGAGATTGAGCACGAGTCATCCGCTGAATTCGTTGATAGCTTTAATATTGTTAACGAAATTAAGCCACAAATTGGGGCGTCAATCTTAGAATTAGGTTCTTCCGTTACGATGCCAAATATTGTGCTCACACGTAGGTAAAGTTTATGCATTTTTTTGGTACATTACATTAATGTGATTAGGTTTATAATGTCATTATTTATTGTGTTTGAAAATTATACACAAATAATAATTGAGCTTTGCTTATTTATTGAAATAAACCTCAGGTACCCGACTATTTCCACGGAGTCGAAATGTCGGAACGTTTTCCACGGCCAATATTATTCCTATAGTGCATTCTCCACGGATTCATATTTTGACTAATCCAGTGTACTTGCCTCATGAATGCAAGTAAAGTACACTGGATTTGCATTTGATTTTAATAAATTTGCAGATACTCGCAGATGCAGAGCTGTGGCTAAGTGATGGGACATTTCAAGTGTGTCCCAAGCTAAACACACAGTTGTATACAATAAGTGCTGTTATTAACAAACGTAATGTTCCCGTTGTTTATGCTCTGTTGCCCAACAAGAAAACAGAAACTTACATTAAAATGTTTCAGGCTATATTCATGGCTAATATAGGTATACCTATATGCCCCACGTATTTAGTTATAGATTACGAAAAGGCAGGCGCGTACCCAGGATCATAAGCTGGCGGGTGCACAGCAAGGTTTTATATAGAAACGAAATATTGAGAGAGCAAAACTGTATTTTAGGTACAATTTAGTCTATACGTTATTAATTAGGTACAAACTAATTTAAAATGCATCAAAATTGCGCGTAGCGCGAAATTTTTGTTAAAATAACCTAATTTCTGGGCATTCCCTATCAACCACAATCGAGTTAAATACGTATTTAACTGGTACGTATGGTACATTTCCCGTACCTGACTTCAGTTGGCAAGATGTAAAACTCATTGGTACCACACAAATACCTTCCTAGTACGACCTTAATTTGGTCGTAGAAATACATGTTTCATCGATTACAAATACTCGTCCTAAAGACGTTCTACGTACCTAGCACGCCATTTTCAAGGAAGACGGTTGCCTCTAAATTCAAATGACAAACTGCAGTAGCCGTGTTGTAGTGGCCCGAGTAGGTCAAATTGGATTGGATTGGATGAAAAATTATACTTATACAAATACATTTAATATATTGTCAATTAGTGCAGTGATCAACGTCAACATTTATAGTGTCTGTGCTCAAAAAATTTAATTAAATCCATCATGATCTCGTTATTAGTAAAAGTTTGAGATTGCAATTTATAAGCTGCTCTATCGCCCACAAATTATCTATGATAAATTTGCAGTCAACGATGTATTCAATCAAACTACTGAACTATCATATGAACTCTGCTAAAGTGATTTACCACAATCCATGTTTAATTTGATGTAATGAGAATTTTTAATGATTTTTTTTAAATTAGTGATGGATGAATTTTAATTTCAGAATACCAATTGTTTTTTATTCCCAGCAATGCCAGTATGAAGGTGTCATGTTAGTCTTATTTTAGTATTGTAGTGGAATCGTGAACGAACTGAATACGTACCGCTTTTCGGATTGGTATCAATCATACTATCTAAGGTCATCCTAAATACGTTCCACAATACCAGATTAGGACGTATACTAAATAGGGTTGAAAGTCCGGGAGATATGGAACTACGGACATTTACGGAAAAATACGTATTTTACGGGAACGAAAAAATCTT
>JAQFYB010008001.1:0-10212 GCA_034694085.1 Pogonognathellus longicornis
GGAAAATGCCAGTAAATGCCGGTATTTACCACTATTTACCGGTTGGCATGGTATTTTCTATTTTTGCTGACATTTGCACAACCCTGATTTGTATATAGCTTGTGTAGTAATGTTATAGTTTGATCATTGACTCACGACATGAAGAATACTAATGGAATGGGTGTGTACAATACAGAGTGTAGTGTGTAGGATGGTAGATGTAATGGTGAAATATACGCAGAACATAACACAACAAGGCGACAGAGTCATTTGTGTCGTGTCACGCTGGTAATAATAACCGTAATGGAAATGCTATTGCTATTACGTTCTCCTGTTGTTGCGTGTGGAATAAGTGTATAGGACTGGAGTGAGCTGCACTTATTCGGAGTATGATGCTTGATGTTGTGTCTCTGGGTGTGTAATGCGAAGTAAAAAGGGAATTACCCGTTGTGTTGTTGTGTGTTGGTGTTTGATAGGAGAAAGGGAGAATAAGGGAGGCTGAAGTGTAATGTGATGTGCCGTGGTGTGGTTTGTGTTGGGTGACTGTCTTTTCTCCTTTGTGACAATCTCCTGTCACATTACTACACTTCAACTACAACACGAAACAAGTTAAACACGTCCTATTTGCATTCAATTATCGTCCCTTAAAAACAGCTTAGCGAATAAAACCACGGCAAACAACTACCTATATTACTACTCCTATGCTCCCAACATACAACGCAGACCTCCATTAACATGCCTGTGTCTTAAACAGAAAGACAGGAAGAGGGAGATGGAGGAGATACTCAAGATTACTACCAGATACAACTTAAGCTACCCGGATTAAGCTCTCAGACACAAGACCTTCGCTTTTCAAACTTCCCCAACCTTTGCCCATCCTTCACTACACAAATTATTACCTTAGTCCTCTTCCTAAATGCTTTCATTTAAGTCTTCACACCCTCATATATTTAAACCTCTTCTTTCGCAAACCAGCAAAATGCACTACAATACGTATTCAGAAAGGGAAGATAGTTTTAGTGAAGAAAAAACGCATACCTAAATACCTAGGTATTTTTACACTCAAATAAGTAGTAGTACAGAATTGCAATTTTAAATAGGATGTTTGGATTATTAGTAATTTTGCTTAAGGGAAAGGAGGAATTGAGAAAAGAAAAGCGGAGAAAGAGAGAAAGTAAAAAGGAAAGGAGAAAGTGGGAAAGGAGAAAGTGGGAGAGGAGAAAGTGGGAGAGGAATTGTGAGGTCACAAGCTGCGCCACCTTGACTGTGAAACGTGAACGAGTTGCCTGGGAAAGAGCCTTTGGTTCAGAGGAGAAGCAATAAATTGGAGAAGTTTTGCTTTGGAAGGTGAGAATTCGCTTGGATCTGATTGACATGACACGGGTTTAAAAGAAGTGCTTGTGTCCCAGTGCTTCCCTGTATTTTCACAGTTGACACGCTTGTTCCCCAGCTACCAAGTTTACATTTCGTCTTTGCTTAAAACTTCACAAAGACACAGTTTCTTTCTTAGTATACCATCCCTTCTCATTCGCCCAACTCCAACCCAACCAAATAATATATTCTTTTAACTTTCCATCTTCAAAACCCGTGGAAGCAACTCAGAGGGAAAGGAAAACTTTTTCCTACATAAAAGAAAGAGAGTGAAGTGTCAAGAAGTAAATAGTACGTATTTTTAGCTTAAACGAAAAACGTGAGGTCTTACTTCGTACTACTAACGCAAGTAGTGCATAGTTGTAAAGGTGGTACCAATGCAATAGTACTATTTTGTATTTGTTCTAGATACTGTAGACAGCTATGTATAATGTATAGATAAGCATTGAAACAGCCAACTCATTCATACAGGGTACTCAAAAAGTGAAATTGCAATTTAAACTGGTACAAATTAACAAATATAAAACATTTTAAAAATAGGATCTTCATTGAAGGGGTTTCTGGAAGAAATGGGCAATTTAAAAATAGTCTTTGATGTTGTCGATTATGAATTCAATTTTGACAATAGAAACTCTTTAAAAATGCAACTGGGAAATCAAAATTCTTAAGAAAAGAGAATAAAATGATGAACAGAGAATTGAGTGCGCCTATTCTTTGTGTCTGAGTAGTTTGAGGGGATTAAAATTGGAGGTAGTTTGTGAATGACCCGGTATGTGCTGTCCGAAGACTATTTACAAGGAAAGCGAATAATATATGGAGAGTTTAGAGTTTGGATGGGTTGAGTGGTTGAGTTGGAATTGGTTATAAAAGAAGAAGTGTTTGTCGGAGTGTGTTGGAAATGTGTGGGGAGTTGGGTTGGTTGGTCGTGAAGGAGAGGAGCGGTCAGAGAGGACGAGATCTGAAGTCATTCCACTCATTCTTGTCGATAGAGTCACAGTCCCCAAAGACAAACAGGAGAGAAACTTGAGGAGCGACTTCGTACACAGAACATACACACCTACCCGTTCATCCGAATCTGAGATTATAATACATGAAAGCGAAGCGACACTTCTTTTGGACTCATTGGAGGAAAAGGCTGTGCTGATCTGCTGAAGCAGAGCACGAGCACCTTTATCCACAGCACGGCCTATTACCGCATTACTCCACATCACTCCACTCTCCTAACTGCTCCTTCTCCACACACCCGACATACAAAGTATCCTTCCAAGTCGCAACCCACGAAAAGAAACCTTGGATTGATCTACAACCTTCCCTTCAGCTTTCCTTATCTCTCTGTAGTCTCTTGTCCTGTTCCTGCATCATGTGAGGCGGATGTGGCACAGGCAACTCTCACTAATAATAATCTGGGTGACTTACTTTGAACCCTGGAGTCAGTGACTATGGAGTAAAGTAAGTCCTAAGTCCGCCACCAGACTGCTTCATTCTCACTTGCTCAATACATAACAATTCTCCTGACTGCCCAAATGCAATAAATCCTTCATCTCTCGGCTTTTCTTAAGAAAAAGATTTATGGCTGCTCCGAAAGAAACGGAAAAACCTTTGATTTCTTATCGACAGAATTACAACAAAACTAAAGAAGTCGTCGTGTGTACAAAATATATAATAAATAATGAATCAAACCTAAAACACTTCCACAAATCTAATTCCATATACCTCAAGCTTATATTTTATTACATCTGCAGCAGTTGCACTATAATGTTTTCAAAGGGGTTGGTATATAATAGCAATAATAAATAATCAACGTGGGAAATTGAAGACAGAATCACAGTACAGGTTGAGATAGGAGATATAGGAGAGCAATGTGTTCATTAGGAGATAACGCTTAAAGTCATTTGTCTCGAATAATGTTGAAATATATGGTGCGCAAATTTACCTTGGGTATTTACACAAGAAGTATATTAGACGGAGTCTGTGGGGATTGGGAGATTATTATTTCTTGGGGAAGGATGTGAAAAGACATATGGTTCTGGTGTAGCATTTAAGGAGGAAATGGCAAGTTAAAGACAAGTAGAGAAAGTCGGAGTGACAGACGACGGAGGATGTGACGATGAGGTGGAGACGGAGAGTAGAGATTCGTGTAGAGATCAGCATCAGAGATACACAAAGAGTTCAGGGACAGACACAAGACAAGAAAAAGAGTTTTTAGTCAGAATGAGTAAAAGGTTGAGAGGCTTAAGGAGCACGTAGACCAAAGCATGATCTATGGGCGACCCTTGTCGTCACGTCATAAGGAGACTAAGCCACCAACCAACTCCATATGTTGACACATCCCCCAAGTGAACCCAACACTAACTCCACTCTCCTTCACAACAAATGTCAAACGCTTTCTCCGTCCATACACACACTTTCCTTCAATTGTCAAAGTCAAACAAATCACATAGGGAATACACTCAATTCAACCAATAGTTCTTCAGAATTTAAAACAACTCTCTTAAGAATACACATCTACAATTAACTAAAAATTGAAAATACTTTTTTCAGCAATACTTAAACACGAGACTTCAGTATTTTATACATGCACCAGCAGTAATACTATACCTATGTACAGTACAGCGCCGTAACATTGCCTGGATGGGAGGAAATTGTGCTGGCTCGGCCAGAGTCGCTGAATTAAAAATGCGATTGGTATACCTTATTAGAATATCTAGTATAGTTTCAGGAAAGAATACACTGTTTATATTATGAGGAAATGACCTATCGCGTGCAGCACTATACATTGACCTAATTCTAGGCCTAAATCAAACTCAAATGCATTAAATTATAGTAAAAATAAGGATTTTGGGGAGAGGGCAATTGATATTTTTTTCGGCTGGACCAGAAAACCAACTTACACTAGATAATGTTGCATTTTTATCAAAATTATTGTGCCCGCAAAATTGTTGATTGCAGTTTGCATTACAAAGAAGATAGATGGTCTTGTGCTTGTGCTGATTCAAACTGCTATACAATTTTTTGTGATCTTTACAATTTGGTAAAATTTCACTAATATATATTGTGTAAGTTGGTGGCTGGTGGACCCAACCACTTCGTGGCCCGGCCGGGAGGAGCTTCCTCCCCGTTCTTACGCTACTGATAGTATACCTACCTAGATATGTATAGATTCAGCATGGGAAAACTTGCGTATGTATTACTATTAGCATTTATATAATTTCCTTGCAAGCAATTTTACTACGGTTATAATTAATTGTAGAAATTCATTAGGGAATTTCTCTATTGATTTTAATTAATGAATTCGAATGGATAATCTTGATTCAAATACGGCGGCAAAGAAGAGGACTTTCCGATTTGGTAATAACATGCAATTAAATCTAGGACGACAATGCGCTACTAATACATTGTATATAAGTAAAGCTGTGTACCTTTCTAAAACATGTAGTATAATGATAACTTGATAACAGTAATAATATGGTATTAAGGAAGAAAGAACGGTCACGGTTTGTTTGAGTGTATTCTTGCACAGTGGCTTCCTTCTGGTGTCCATCAAAGAGACTATGACGTGGTGAAAGTGTGTGAGGAAAGTTAGGTGTGTTTAGTGGGCAAGTTGTGATCTAAATAAGAGAAGTTGTAGGAAAAAGTGGGGCAGAGCGAGAGAGTGGATGAAGAAGAAGGAAAAGAGCGGAGGCTCACACACAATACACAGGACATAAATTCATTATGGCTCAATGCTCCAAACACCCTCAGACATAATATAATCCGCACATTTACTAATGCTGAAAGAAATATCGCCGCCAAGACATTCTCTCATAATTCTAATTTTATGCTCTAATTCTGCCACCCTGTGCTCCTTCACTTCCACTATCTCAGCCTCATCTCATCTCAGAAACACAGGGCTTAGTTAGAGATACTCCCAGCTAATATTACATCTCACCCACTTACTCTTCCACCAACACACCAACACACCTATACACAACACACGCAACAAAGCACATATGCACACACCAACTTCGACGTTATGGTACTACCGTAATTTACGGAATAAAAGCCCATGGAGAAAATATAAGCCCACTGGGGTTGTATTTGAGTAATCCTGAAGAAAAATATCTATCCAAACCACAGAAGCCCATGGACAAAATACAAGCCCACCTAATTTACATAACAAACGCTCTGAACTGAATTATTTTTGAATTGAACAAAACTGTTATAATATTACTTATTACTTATTAATATTACACATAGCAAATTGACCATTATTTCTTTATTACATTAAAATATTGCATTCAAAAATTATAATCCCATGGACAATATACAGGCCCAGTGGGCTTTTATTCGCGACATCCCGGCTATAATTCTTCTCCCAAACAATACAGTCCCATGGGCTTTTATTCCGTAAATTACGGTAGTTGGTTGTAGTAGTACAAATAGGAGTGAAGGATCTTTAGCCTTGGGTGTAGTGTAGACACATTTGTTCGCAGAAATGAGAAGACAGAGGATTACGGAGGAAAAGAAAAGTCACGTCAAGCAACTAAGCCTTGGCAGTTCTAAGATATTCACAAAGAAGAAAGAAAACGGTGAGAATTGTCTCCCACCAACGCCAATTCACTTTCCACCTTCATTATTTAACTCAACTGACTTCATTTATTATTTACTCCCAGCTAAACTCTTAACTAACAAGACTTTCACACACAACACTCCTCGCACACATTTACATGGCTTTCTCTTCACGAGAGAACACACACCGACAAAACCTCCTATATAACGAGGATCAGCTGATTGCCACACTTAGAATATACCAGGGTCAGAATCAACTCAAGCAAAAAGAGTAATATAGCAATTGAATGCAATTTACTTTCGCAGTGTACCAGGTCGACCAGAATAATCTTCTATACACAGAATACACACACAGAAAGAAACGACAGACGTGAAATGAAATTAGAGCCAATCGCCAGCTAAAAGAAAACGAGCTTGCTCTCTCCCTCTACTTTATATACGTGCTCAAATTTATACTTCCACTGACACACACTGTTAGTGTACAATGTACCTTGTGCCTATACACAGTGTGTTATTGTGGGAACAACCTCTGGCTCTCTGGCAGTATACTTCCTTAATAATACGCTACCTCTTTCACCATTAACCCATATACTTTGTATTTCGTAGATATAGGGCTGAATATATTTCATTCTGCTGTGTATGTGTTTCGCAGGTTGTTGGTACTTTCTACTTTGGTAGCACAGACTGTTGAAAAAGAAGTGGGAGAGTATTGAAAGTACGGAAGTCGTATTCTGAGGTACTTTTATTTTACAATAGAAGAGCTAGTACTTGTAAAAGAAGAATTACAGGGGAAGAGAGAAGCAACTGGGCGAGTACATGGAAGGACGCTGTTCGGGATGCATTTACTTAGTTTACGAGGATTCACTATTTATTACAACATAAATGGTGGTGGAAGTTGAGAGAATGTACATACAATGAAGTAACATAAAACCAGAAAAAAAGATTCAGAAAAGCTCTGTATCCGGATACAGTCACTACAGTCACATTATTATGTATATATACCACAGCGGAAGAATGTGGATTTGCTACTGCAACGATACAAAGTTAATGTTCTTGAAAAGGAATTTCAGTATGTGATGGAGCACCTTGAAAGTGTAAAAACTTTAGAAAATAAAAACGTTGCCAAAATCTTTTTAATGTGTATGCATTTAACACATCCACATTAACACGAGAAAAGCTCCAAATCTCTTTTGCACAACATTTACAAACTTAAAAATTCACATAGACTCGCACGAGGTCTCTATTGGGCATTTATTTACGTAGTCTTCCTCTGATGCAATAAAATGGACTGAAAAGAATGTTTAAACTAGTACAAGTGATGCGAGGAAATTTTGAGTTAAACATACATGAGTCAGTCTTGTCACATTTAGTCTTTACATATTCTCAAGCCAACTACTGTTAGAGAGAAAGAACCATTTTCTGAATGGAATGCAATGAGAAGCAAAAGGAGCAAGAGAAAAGTGCAGTACTGCAACTAAAACTTAGTGCTACTTAGTTGACTTAAATTAGAGCAAACTCAAGCAATAAACTAAGAAGAAGGAAAGGGTTGCCCTTAATGCACTTGAGCTGTCTCGTATAAACACAGTCATACTATAGAGAAGGCTATGTACAGCTACTGTGCAATAAAAAGGGAAACAGTCTGAAAAATACGAGACAAGTTGGGTGGAAAGCTGAAAAGTGCTCTCGTGTCATCGAGTCTTGACTTGGGTCGACTCGACGACAATTCACGTACAACACCACTCTCAACTCTCCCTCTACACAACCCGCCTAACTTGTGTAAGTAGCGATGGAGCCGGGCTCTCTGCAAACGCAAACATTTTGCATGAACATTTGACGTAACTTTGGATTTCTCATGTAACTTGTACAGAATGGCGCAAGTGAAGAGATGAGTATTTTGAGCATAGCACTTACAGTGAGACTACAAGTTCATTGCTGCAGAAACTTTTGTTATTATCGTAAAGCTAAGGAGGGTAGGGGGTGGTGAAATATCGGGACATGGGATGCAGCGGAGTGGGTGTACTAACTGTCTCAACTTCTCTTCACCTTATGTGAATATATTACAAACGTACGTGTCAAATGCAAACTAGTATTTACTACACACATGTGTATTGCTTTACGCTACATTATCCTTAGTATATAGTAACATTTACATTTAGCCAGTCTGGCTTAAGTATTTCCCTGTGGTACTTTGTGTCCCTAAGGGGTCTATCCATGTCCTAATCACAGAACTAATATTATAATCTAATCAACACGCGATTTAAAACCTTCTGCTCCATAAATAGAATTTTGCTGCATAAATATTTTTAACTTGACACACCTAATATGTAACACTTTGCAAGACAAAATATACTTTTCCTCTTTTGAGCCCTCACTTTAAGACAATTTTTGTACAGAACTTATAGTTATATACATGGAGGTATGCATACCAATATAATATACCTATGTCGATAATGTCGATAGGTACCTACCAAGGTATATTATGCCTTAATGTGTTTATAATAAGTAAGCCAGACAAATATCGACGTTTTACAAATAGGAAATACTATCCAAGAAATGTTGTACATTAAGTAGGATTAGTAGGATGTGTTGTTATTAGTTTTGCTATTCATTTGGTCATTACAGACTTGTTGATAATTTTTTATCGTGTGACTACAAAAAGCTATTTAGAGACAGTTTATAAATGTTCTACCTTGGCATACCTAGGTGGGTAAGGAAACTTACAATTAGAAGAGAGACGACATTATCAATACTAGTAGACCAAATCATAAAGTTTACAGTGTAAAAGTTTCGAAATCCGTAATGCAAAAATGGCGGTTATATCCGCCCCTAAATCGGAAGAGGCAATAAAAAACGCTTCCAAAGTAGGCGTGAGTGATTATGTCCATGCACACAAACACTTTCAAAACCTTGACATAACCTAGAACGAGAAGATAAGGAAAGCTCGTTTACCATTTACCGGCATTTCTTGTTACTGCACTTTTCCCTGCTAAAATGAAATGACTCTACAAGAAAAGAGTTATAAAGACAAATGCATTTTCAATTTTCAACTAAATACTACATTTGAGGCTGAATGATGCACATCAGAGTCATTAAGCAATGTAAAGCGAGGAATGCAATGAATATAATGAGCTTTTCAATGTATACAGCTTTCTCGCAGTATTCTCTTCATTTAAGCTTGAACAAAATTAGTGTAGTGGTACAGGAGGAGGGAGTGTAGGAGAGATTCTAAATTCAGACAGAGTCTGAAGGTTTTCAGATTTCTTTAAACGAATTGTGAGGATGAGGATGAAAACGTCTTTGGTCCTTATCTCCAGTTGTTGTTTCGCATTGCTTTGTCGGGTGTTTCCTTCTCACTCTGTCTACCCTAACTTTTCCTTTTCCGTAGTCTGTTTTTTCTTCGCGAAGCTTTATTTCCTCTCGCTCTGTGCATCAAAAATCAATGTCACTTTGTCCCCCTGCGTGTATTATCCTCGCTCTGAATGCGAGGCATTCACGAATCTCGCGACTGTGACGGACTCTTTTACCTCTCTAAATCTTATTTTATACAACTTCTAGTAATGAAAGCTACACACAGACCCAACACTACTCATACGATGCAGCATCCACAATCTCTCCTAAAAAATGCAAAATTAAAGAGATTGCGTTAGGAGATGCAGATGGAAGGATTTACAACACAACTGTGACGCTCTTTGTGACAATATTCATTGGATGAAGAAGATCTGAAAGAAACAAGCCACGAGATGCGAAAAAAGCCTTGAATAATTTCGAAGTGAATCAAACAAGTTTTAGTCGACGCAGCTGCTGAAAACATAGATCCTCCATTCCTTTTTTCGCTTAATAACTCAACAGCTACACATTAGCTATGTACTAAATTGCCTTTCATTCACGTTGAATGCATTGAAGGTGCTTCTGGTTCTTTTACTTCTATGAACGAACCATGATAACCTAGATGTCCTATATATATACAGGTTGTAGCAAGGCAAATGTTTCCCATGTCAGGGGAATTTTAATCGATAGAAAATTTACATTTTCTTACGTAGTTTAGTTACCTATTCGAGGTGTTGACAAGGCTCATCTTAAACACTCTTGAGCGATTTCTCTTGTTCAGAAATAATCATTATGATAATCCATCACTATTTTGGGGTGACTTGAGACACGTTTTTGATATCACTCTGTATATTTTCTTGCACTTGGGACAATTTCCCCCACCCTGTACACGCCCTTGCTTGTCCCAATTCACAGAGGTCAAGATTGGGATATTTTGGGTCATAAAGGCGATATTCAAACGTGAACTTGCACCTTTTTTATTGGTTT
>JAQFYB010008002.1:0-10211 GCA_034694085.1 Pogonognathellus longicornis
ATTTTGGTATGAACTAACACTGACTTTCTATCTCTTGAGTGTACAAATTCCTAATGGGCAAACCAAGCCGTAAAATTTCTGTCGCAAACTGTTTGAGTTCCCATAATATTAGCGAAGTCTTTGATTTGTCTTGGTGGACCAAGCTACGCACAACTATTAATAAGAATAAGCTTTGAAATATTTATAACAGTGCTATAACAGTTGCACATGTGGCTATAATATTGTTATACATACAATGTACGATATTTTATGTTGTACATACTTGAAGGCTATGCTTAACTAATCCTTATAGTTAAATGGACTCGAGATTTTTGTGTGCTATTCCGTTCTGGGTTATACACTGCGGCGATTGGGAAAATGAGAATTTGCGATTTTTGTGTTATTTGTTGTCTGGAATGGTCAGACACCGCACCATAGTCCCAAACGACGACGAACACGACTACTATATATACGAATACAGCAAGGGAGTATGTAGAAGAAAGAAAAGAACCAACAGGCAAGGCAAAGAGATGTACTTGTAAAATATAAGAAGACAAGTTCTTGTTGGTTGTGTTTGTAGGAGTATAAGCGTTAGTTATACTGCAAAGTCTTGAGCAAGTGGGTCGAGTAGTAGCGAACAACTTGTATTCTGCAGAGAGAGAGAGAGTCTGAAAAAGAGTGAAGACTCCTCTGAGGAGGCATTGGACGATGGGAAGACAAGCCAAGTTTATTTGCTCAAAGACTCAATGATGAGTAAATCCTGTTGAAATTGCTACTAAAGTCTAAGTGGTCAGTGGAGTTGAGTCCAATTTCTCCAACCAACTCCACTCCCCTCCCCTCCCCATCATTTTTCTTCGTTACAAAAAGCACATCCAGACTTCTCGCAGATTGTTTATTAGAAATGGCTCCGCATCTTACGTACAACGTACACAAACTCAAACTCACGTACTTCGAGTACCCCAGCATACACCATCCCAGACTCGAGACGAGTTTCACACATAGATTACAAGAAGTATAAGTATTATACCAATAGGTACATAACATAATAGTATGTACATACATACAGATACTAATACACTATGTATTTGTAACAGTATTTTTGGCAAAATTATTACAGTGCATTCTCTTGTTGTAGTATCTATCTGTACACGTATGTACATAAATACACGGATGAAGATTGAAGAGACTATAATGTAATGTAGAATAGTAGTATGTGTGTATTAAAGATAGAGAGAGAAAATCTCTTAGTGTGTGTGTACAAGTGGAAACTACTGTTTCAGCGTACACTTTGATTTTTACCAAGCTCTTTTGTGGTTTGGTCTCTCAACCTTGATTATCATATTACGCGCTGACTTAGTTTTAATAGGATGTGACTACCTATTTACTACAAACACTACGTACATCGCCACTCCTACTATGATATACCATTCTCAGATCATAGTACTATCTTTTCTTTGATATGGATATCTTCTATTTCCTACCATTACACTATACACTAACATACATACCTTTCTCTTTCTACACTCAATCCCTTTACAATGTATTATATGTACTATGCCCTAGAAGGAAGAGGAGGCGACCAAAATTCCAGCTTTTAGCTTTGACACCAGTAAATCCAATAAGACCGTGCCTTGTGAGTGTGATGTATATATAGCCACACACGTTTATGTAATAGCTATACTATATCTCTCTCTAACTTTCAAGCCCGTATTTAGAATTCCATTTCGGGAGAGGCCAAATACCATCAAAGTGCACAAATGTGTCAATTATTGCTCATAGAGCGAAACATTTAAGTTATTTTAGACCGAAATCAATCTACAATGCATAAAATTTGCGTTTAGCACCAAATATTTTCCGATATTTTGCACATTTTTAGGTAAAATAATCTATTTTTCCCCGATTTCTGTGTGGGCAATCGCCCCCTTTGCCCCCCTCTCTAAATACAGCCTTGCTACCTTGATATAATTATAAGGACATATACAATAGAAATGTAGTGGTATATTATTACATAGTGGTGATGTAACGGTAACTTTTTCATGTGCGATGAAATGTAAGATGATGGTATAGTGGAAATCATATTAAGAAAGATACTAGATAGTGCAGTATAAAGCTTGTCAGATAGTGTCGTCTTTTACATTGCCCTTGTTATATTTTGCAGGAGTATATTGGTAGGTACAGATAAAGGGAAGTATTAGTTATAGAAGTAGCTTTTGTAGGGATATGGCTGTGTAATAGACGAGTTTGGTACCTGTAGTAGTAATGTGCAAGATTGTTTCCCATCTTTTCAAATGAGATAGTTAAGTCTTGAACTAATTGTAAGGATCTTGTGTGACTTCACTTACACACTAAGCTCCAAAATACTAAGACACTTTTTCTTATCGCCTTCGTTTCACAGCCATGCCATCACTATAGACTGCATGTACTAGCTATTACTTTCATGAATGTGCTATAGTATTAGGGAGTAAGTGAACGTTACGACAATTCTTATCTTTACCATGTGGAATTTTCCGTGCCAAAATCGTCCAAGGGAAAACTCACTTTCACTTTCAAACTCCAGCACGCTTCCTAGATAATATTTTTCTATGGAATTTCTTACATGTTGACCTATCTCCATGTAGTAATGTGATAATAATATGGCGATAATAATATAAAGTACCTTGGTATGTACATGTACTATGGAAAAGTCACGTTGTTAAATTATACATCTATACATATGGTCTATGATTCGCTAGTTTATTCGTTCTATTAGAAATATTACTAATGTGGATAACGTGCTTTTAGAAATAGTAATAATAATATAGAAGAAATTTTATGTATTACTAATGGTATTACACGGTTAACTTCATTTTTGTACTAATAATGCGTTATATGCACGTGTGGGAATTCAACAAGATTTTTATTTACCTTGAGTTGCCATAATGTCTATAGATTGGCAATTTCTTTGACAAATTGAGCTTAGGGATTTGACATGTTTGTTTTATAGTTGGCAAATGACATGCTTACCTGTAATCAAAAAAGAAAAGCAATTATTGTATTTGTACTTTTAAGTGCTATAATTATGATTACTCGAATTAGTATTTTACAAATCTTACACATACACGAAAAAGAGTATTTCAACGAACAAAGGGATACCTAGGTATATTCACTCAAGGAGTGTAATGTACCTTGTAATATTAGCAAGTGTCTAACATTTTTCAACTGCATACAGGATTTCTCGTTTCATGTAAAAACTATTAATCCTTTGACATGCTAATGCCACTCATGCAGGTACTGTTAAAACAATGAAGTTTCAAGTGCTACTCCAAACAACGCTGTGATCAACCCTGGGAAAATTGCTGAGTGCAGTATGTATACTCTATGCATAGTTTGTTACAGAAAGTTGAAACGGAAGTGAGTGTGGTATCTCGACATAATAATAATAGTATCACGTTGATTTGACGAATATACACACATATTCCGTCACTATGAACTATTATAAGTACACATTACTTTTCACATATCCCTTAGAGTATAATTTTACACGAAAACCAATAACCTTTACACATTCTACCCTTTATGCATACCTGAACTCTTTAAACTTGATATGAAAGATTTGGATAGAAACTCAAATGAATTGATTGGCACGTACGTGCCAAGTAAAAGAGTAGGATTTCTCTTGCTACAGAGTTACCATACTACAGTCCTCCTACAAATATACACATATTATAAAATACGCTAACTTTTTCTCATAGTGTATACAGAAAGTGTAACTAATAAGTGCGTACTAGATATGCGTATAAGATATCTGAGTGTATACTACAGTGTATCTAGGTAGTCTCTTCCTTCTCGTGTAGTTCATGCACAGTTTAGTCGTCTCAGTCTCAAGTTTGAAAAAGGAAACGAAGAAAAGTTTTTGAGAAAAGTCCTTAGGCTTCTGATTTTCCGTTTACTTTACAGTTTAGAGCTGACGAGTCAGAGCAAAAGGAAATGACATGTTCGTTCCTTCGTTCCGTTGCATTGATATTAGCAACTGGGTAACTCTAACTATCAACTTAAGTTTACAACGAACGAACCAACGAACGCTTTCACTGTGTAATGTGATATAGCTACTTAGTTAGTGCTCCTCCACTCCCTGACTATGCTTTCTAGTAGTTGCGTCTTGTGCTAATACTCGTGTTAATACTTACACTGTATATAAAGCACGTGTAGACGCAGTTTTGTTCCTTTTCTTCAGTACTATGGAATATATACCAAGTTGCAAGCAATGAGGACACAGCAAGTTAGTTAAACAACTAAAGGTACAATATACACAGTAAATACTTTACACCGTGAATAGTGTATATTGTATTTTAGCCACATACACACACACACACACACGTTAAGTATACCTTCAGATACAGAGCGTTATGTTGTAGGTAGGTCTAGGTACTATAGGGAGAGTGGGAAGTATGCATACAAAGTACAAAGTAGTGGTAGTATGTAGTACAAATTCTCAGATTTCATGACAAGAGCATCAGTGAGTAAGTGAGACTTGGGCAAAGCTTCTTAGATGTAGAGCTAGTGCTCTGATAGCTTCTTAGCACCAACTAACTCCCAACTAAATGATGCAAACTGAATGAACTCTGAGGAAAGTTAGTGAAAAGTGCTTTGAAGCACGGTCTTCGCATCTTGTTACATTAACTCAATATCTCATGTACTGCCTCAACATACAAAGCCCACACCCACACATACAAATGTGTACAAAAACACATTTTTCTAAGCTGTACAGAACATACAATGTAAAGTGATTTGTCTACTCAAGTAAAAAGTGTGCTTTTCAACAATACCTATGTACTATGCACATAGATTTATACAAATACTAATACCTACACCTGTATATACTTTACCTGTATCCCTTTACCTTTTCATTCTTGTATTCTCATGCATATGTTTGCAAGTGTTAGTGTCTATTACTAATCAAACAAAATCAAAATGCGCTTTTTTGATGCATTTTGCAATTCGTCACCACTAAAATCGTAAATATCGATGAAAAATGAAATTCTACAGACACTAACAGCCTAAATTTTTAATGTAGTGATATATAGGTTGATTATTGATTAAATCGGTGTCATGGTATATACAGTTGTACAATTTTCGTGCGTAGTGCTATATACATTACATACATGTAGTTTCCATGTCCAACTATTTGTTTGAGTTGTATGTGCGTATAGTAATAGAGAGATGGAGAGATGTGTAGTTGTGTTGTGTGTGAAGAGGGTTATGTTATGGAAGGAAGGAAGAAAGTATTCGTTGGTTGGTTAGCTAAAGGGCTGACTTGACTAATGGAATTAGGTGAAAGCGACAAGAATCACGTTACGTCCGGATTTGACGCTCCACTCATTCACATCAGTGAATCTTCCTCGCACTTTCCCTTTCACCTCATCAACACTAAACATTTTACGTGTAAACTTTGCCCTTTGGCATCCTCCCCTTTTGTATGTAGGCACTACCTTATAAGCTATGCATAGCATTACTTTTATCACACACACATCTCTACTACCTACATACACACACACACACACACAGTCGGACACTTTTGCCCTAAAACTATTACTACTTTGCTCTACACATTGAAACTACACAACAGCGAAAGCAAGAAGCAAAGAGCGAGTGTGAGGAAGAAAATCACATAGGATAGTAAATGGATGAAACTTTGACAGAATTCCTATTTATTTCTGTTTGAATGCAAAACAAGATTCTTTGTAAGCGTTTTGTAGTCACTACGTGTCTGTCTATGGAGCTGTAGCTACAAATATTTGGGTTGTACTCTCTAAACAATCTTTGTTTTCTTGTGCATTAGCACAAATGACTTTGCATTAGTCAATATTCGAGAAAAAGATGTATTTGTGCAGTAGTTGAGAAAATACATGTAGGTAGGTATACATATATTAGTAGGAATGCATTGTACTATGTGTAAGTTTTAGTACAAGTAAGCAATAAGTATATATCTTAAGTTCAACAGATTTTTTACTACGTCAAACTGAGTTGCCTCTTTCTGTGTGTGTTTCTCCCTCTGACCCAATTCCATTTGCTATTCTGTGTTGTAAATATACGTGCGCTGCGTCCGATGCATAAACAAATAGAAACTTGTAATTTTGGTGGTGCAACTGAGTAAAAGCGTGTGCCTGTGAGTTGTGTTTGTGAATGTGTATTTATTTATGCTTGGCTAGTGCCACTGCCACTGCTCTACGACTCCACTGGAAATAGTAGAGTTCAACATTCGGCAAGAACAGTGCATATGTTTCTGGTTCGTGGTTATTGCTCAAAAAACTCATATTATTAACTATGCAAGTGGAATAGCTACACTATTCAAGTACCTATCTACATATCAGTATTATATGCATGTATATCATTGTATGTAGTAAGTAAGTACTGCGTAAGAAAAGTTGCACTTAAGCAAGCTGCCATGTACATAGTAATATGTTGATTCTATATGAGTTTGGTAATTCGGAGTCGGTCCATGTATGCTACTTTTGCTATATCTTTGCCCTGTGAGCTGAGTTTCATGATTTACAACGATCGTAAATAATGTGAGTTGAGCTGTGCAGTCAAGTCTGCCTTGGCCTTACTTATAATAATATTTCCAAGTAAAAAATACAACTACTTGTAATAGTACAGTGTATATAGTTACCTACTTATATATTTTAAAAATTCAAAACTTGGATTTACATTCAGTATTACTTATGTACTTAATAGTACACCACAGACAGAGATACAACGTACAAAGAATTTTCTGCTCTCACTCTGTATTTACATGTGTAAACTTTGAAACATGTAGAAAAAATTTTGTGAACTTGCTTTTCTTTTGGCTTTTGTTCCCGTAAACTTTCCTTTTCTGAGGAAAAACTCATTGCGCTCTGTTGAGCTGATGACGAGTCTCTTCCTTACAACCAAACATTATAATCTTATGAATTACATTCAGCACAGTCTCATAATAATAGCCTTGTCAAATTCATCGTATTGTACTATTATGCAATGTATTGCTATTACCAACTCTATTATTCTTTTTTAATGAATACTATTAACAAATAAACTTATATTTCTATACAAGGAATTATGTATGCATTTGTACAAGGAAATGCAAATACATTATTGTGTAGTATTTCCTTCCACAACACAAATACCAATGTATCAGTTTAGTTTGCCATTATTTTCTCTTGGTATATAAATAAATAAATACAAAAAGAATTACTACAACTTTTCTGGTGTTGGCATTAGATTTGCGGTGGTGGTGGATAAGTTAGTTTTAGTATACAAGTGACTGGTATGGTGGTGGTGGTGGTGGAGGAGGATGTGAGCGTTTACAACGGAGGAGATGGAGATAGTAGTCTTTGTATTACATAATACACTTATTATCCTCCGGGCACGTCGAAACTTATAATCTGAAAAGACGCTCAAGCTGAATATCCCTTTTGCCTTGCCACATACTAGAAAGAGAGAGCAGCCGAAATGATTGATGGAGCCATTTCTCATCTCTTTGTCTTTCCTTGTCCGCTATTTCAAAGACTTGTGTTTTTTATGCTCCTTTCCACTGTACATGTCTCTTTTACCCTATAACTGCAACCAGACTCTCTCCATGACTGACTGACATCCAGAGATACATACTTAAGTAACTTTGAGTCTCACAGCATATATTTCACTACAACACCAACATCCATAATATACCTCTCCCGTTTTATATCCCTACAAACATATACAATCAGATACAAACTGTACCCCTCCTATAAGTGTACTATGTATGTTAAGTAGCTGTATGGGCATATTTTATACTAGAGTATAGATTTGATGAGTTACATGAAGTGTGGGAGTTACATGAATGTACAGATATTACTGTAGGTAACGTAGTGCCTAAGCCTAGCAAAATTTCTTCGACTGCTCACTTGCATTTAAACAGCATTTAATGTATGCGTTCAAAAAATCTTCCAGGACTACTTATACAAGAAATGAAGATGATAGAAGAAACAGAGGAACCAACGGAAAAGAACAACAGCCATTATCGCTTCTTCATTTTATTTTCTTCCTATTGTGCCAAGATGATGAGACTGAGATGAGACGGGACAGCCAACTACTAGTCGTGTCTGTACTGTACTGTACAACCACACCACTAACATCCTTAACTTTACAAGGCACCCGTCCGTCCCTTTTCTCATCCGTCATCTTTCTGACTTTTACACACAACATCAAGTATGCAACGAAACCAGGGATCTGAAAATACAATTCCCTAATTTCAAATGTGAGTTTTTTTCAATCAATTGTATTATTATTTTTTATAAATTCAATAAAAACAATTTCATATACCTTTGTAACTTAATTCTAAACTATTATTCAGCTATTGGCAAAGAAACTTTTGACGTTAAGATTTTTGTATTGCTACAAATTACAAAATTGCAAACCCTGATTCAGTTAGACTTAAACTTAATATGTTGGATTATTCATTATACTTTAGTGTACAATATTAGGTAGTTGGTAGGTAGATAAAGCTCTATTAGGTATTAATGCATATGCATGAACCTCTGATGCATTTTGTTTTCAGCTTCTATTCAAGCTGACAATGCAACTATCATGATGATCCGCATACTGCATTTCTCCTATATAAATGTAATACAAAATGCAACTTATATAAATCATAGTAATAGTCTGGTGTGCAACAATACAAAGTATATGAAGGAATAAGACATGCTTGCGGCTGCTGCTAAAGTAACTATACAAACGACATTAACTATTAGCTACTGCTTTGCTGTTAGTTCTGGTGTTTTTTATTTACCATTGAGAATACTATGTACTACTACAGAGTGTAATAAAAAGAGTAGCATATTTATGAACGTACATACATACTCCTTAGAAATACAAGTAGGAATTTTTAAGTGTAAGATTCTGTTTGTATAAGAAAGACTGAAGAATTAAATAGGAAGAAATAGTGTATTACTTTGTACACTCTATGCTGGACAAATGTGTATAATAATTCTACTTGTAAATATCTGTACAATAGAATCCACGTGATATTATTATCAAGCATTGGTGTACGTTAGTAGTGGAAGTAAGAGAAGTTTTGGTTTGCTGAGATCAGGAGACTGCTATCTCTGGTTTTTGTAACAATGGAATTGTAGAATAATCTTGAATAAGATAGATAATAATAATACACTGTAGTTCTGGACTAAGTTGCAGAGAGTGAAGAAGGAAAGAAAGACCACAAAGGCCTAGTGAAGGGAAGAGGAGACGAACAGACTGAAAATATTTTTCATCGTATGCTAAACGGCTTCTTGTGTACTTCACATGAATGTAAGCATCGGATCATTTCATTCCATTGCTGAATTTTTTGTGCGCTGAATATCCTATAAATCATCTCGAACAATGAAAAGTAAACGGAAAAGCATCTCCCGAGATTTGGTGATACGATGAAAAACAAATTACATTCAAATACAAAGCAACAACAAAGCCAGACAGGCTAACAGCAGCCAGAGAGAGAGACAACTAGGATACGCTAAAAACTTTTTCCCAACCAAAAATCGCAATGCAACATCACAACGTAGTACCATGTAGTAGTACTAATACTAAATTCTTTTTACACACCATATATCTTAGTAGAAAATACAAAATATGTATCTAAATATACATACTGAAGAAAACAATAGAGGAAATGTGGTACATTGTGGAAATCTTTGATATATCACTATACTAAACTGAAAAATAAATATTTGCATCAACTTGTCCATCCATACTCATGTATTTTCATGAGAGAGTCAAAATATATAATAAGTAATATGGTAATGGTTATAAACTTATATTTTGTACTTGCCATACATGTATCTATGTATTTATGCTACAAGCATACTATGTATATTTTGTATATGTACAAGTACCTCGTTTTATTTCATCACTATTCAATTCCCTTTCTGGAACAAGAGAGACAGAGACTGAGACGCGCAGAGAGCAAAAATCTTTTTCCTCTGTGTACCATCATGTTGAAGAAATAAATATTTTTTGCGGGTAAAATGCGATTTATTTATGAATATATACATCGATACACACAACGAATAAATAAAACAGCCAACAACGTCTCTTTGCAAAAATACCGTTCACGAAGCATGGAGCGGAAGAAATAGCAAACAACACAAAACACAATGCAACAACATTTCCAACAAGACACATATTCTTCTGCAATTTGTATCTACATACGTATACCACCATGCTTAGAATGTAAGTACACAGCATAC
>JAQFYB010008003.1:0-10211 GCA_034694085.1 Pogonognathellus longicornis
GTCGATTCAACATCTACAACAGCAAATGTAAGTCTATTTATATTTGCAGCTGAAGCAGCTGTAGATGTTGAATCGACGCACAAACCACTTTGCTTATAATTTCTTATAGCAGTTCTCTACTAGCTCGTGCGTCTGACTCGCTATAGTCAGTCCGCTGGTGCTCAACGCATAACTAAAGTAAGGTTCAAAAGTATCCGTCATCCGTGTTTCACTTTTGTTGAATGTAGGAATGTACCTATGTTTACGTAAACATACACCACAACTCAAAGCTGCGCGCTGGGAAGTGCCCTGGATTGAGAATAGGCGATTTCCCATTCTGGGTACTACATACACACATTCACACCTACTTTGATAGTTCATTATGAGGGAGAGAGATAAAATGTTTGCGGACACAAACGGTCTGAAAAATCACTTGGCAAGCCATTCTCTAGATAAACCGTACAAAAGCACATTATGTGACGATACTATCTTGGACATTGCTGGATTGGGGGACGTATCATTATTTCGGGCATACACGTTATTCGAGCATTAGAGGATCCGGCATACACATTATTCGGGCATTGGGAGAATCCAGCTTATAATAGCAAACCTTATTATAACAAGGATTATTATAGCAATTAAGTGTTTAATTGTATTTTGCAATTACGCATAAGGAAAATCATCACTAAAAGACATCTTGCGTTTGTCTAGCTTTTTTTAAATCATTAAATTATGAACTCAATTATTCAATTACTCAATTTTCGTAAAAACCATAGGTACCTAATGCTGTGGCCATAGGCCCTAAGATTCATATTGTGTTATTTTTATTTTATTTTATTTGTTTGTTTTTGCCGATTGAAAGGCGCATCTGTACTTGACCACATTAGGGAAGTTAGCCCTAAGTGGCAAGCACAGCGGCCCACGATTCATCTCTTCTGGCCGGGGAGATTACTATTTTTGAGGATTGACTAGACTTTTTTTCCCGTATTTTAAATTGCGCCCTTGACTTTTGAACTTTGTTTAGCAAATGTACAATTCTTTTTTCGAAAAAAAGAACAAGTCGGCGAAAGAACATATTTTTTCGGCCCATTCTCATTTCATTTGCCGCCAATCATGCAACTCGGAAATTGTTAATTATGGATGATTTTTTTAAAAGTGCTTAACTTCTAACTACGTAAATAATGCAATTTAAATCTCCCCTTTTGATTGATATTTATCTCAAATCATAACTCTTTCTGGTTCATAAGATATTAATTTTTGAATAATTCGTGTTACTTATGAAACAGCCTGTACTTGATGTCTAGTAAAATAATTTTACTAAAAAGTATTCCTAATAAAAACTGAACATAACGTTGTTTGTATCTATTCTATTCTACATAGGCAAAGTTATTAAAATTTACAGTAGAACATGCTTTTACAATCTTTTCAAAGAATGAAAAACAGCTTAAGATGAGAAAAATAAAGTAGGTATGGTATTTGTACTTATTCCATGAATCCAGACTAAGATGGAATGAAAATACATGTATATTAGAGTGCTACATAGTTCACAATAAATATTATTGTGTGACATTAGGAGTGATTACAAGCTTAACGTTCTAGGAATAGGAAAACAATACAAGTCAATGACTTTGCTAGATATTCCAAAGAAAACAGCCAGGTAGTAACTCTTCTGGCTAATGGCCACTGAATGAAAATATATCTAGAGTTAATCCTTTGTAAATGTAAGATTACTATACAGTCTAGCTCTTTTGGATGAGTATAGCTGTAGAAGCATTGAAAACAATAAATGTCGATTAGATGCCTAATATTGCTTCTATACAACTAAAACTCAAGCAATATAAAAATTTGATTTTTTTAAACAATGCCTTGCCTACCTACTGATATAGGTACTCTTATTTAGCATACTATTTATAAATGCAACAGCTGAAAATATTTCATCATATGCCTGTGTGTAGTTTCGGATTGGGGGCTAATGTTTGGCATTAGGGAATATTGAAACGAAAATTCAAAAATTGGGAAGAATTTTAAATTCAATTGTGTACCAACAATGGAATAAAATTTTGTATCCTGAAAAGTTATTCAGCATTGTAACTCGAAATATTTGAAAATACAAATTTTCTTTGTTTATAGTAATTCATTTTATGCATACTTCAAAAAATGATTTGATTTTGGATGCCGAAGTGTATAATCAGTTTAAGTTGTGCTATTATATATTTTGATTAGCTCATAAATTTGTGCAGACATTGAAAACCAACATAGAAGTATCAAATTCACTTAGCGGTGAACTTCTCGCTATTTTGTATGCTTTATTGGCAAAATATTATTTCGTTGTAATTTTGTATATTGAAAGGGAAAGCCACAATCCCTAGTGCCTGAAGCTGCTTACAGCCTTGAACCTGTGAGATCTTGTTGTTATTGCCTTGAGCGTGAAACGGTCTCTCATGTTCCAAGTATAATTTCCTACATTTCCTTTCATAGTATAGGTATATTTGTTACAACGGAATCCTTTCCAAAAAAAATTACAATTTCAACGATCACTTTATCAGGAATTTGGGCTTCATACTTGTTCTTGTTGCATTGAATTACCTAATATTTTCCTTATTTAGTAGAACTCGTATCACAGCCACAGCACATGCTACACAACTTGTGTAACACAAGCAATATAACCAGCTACTTTAAATTATTTTATCGGCGATTCTGAAATGGATTGGAAAACAAGGTAATAACTAACAGCAAATATTTCCAGTATTTAAAAACGGATTAAAGTATTATTTCTTATATACCTGCGTATCAATATTTTCATAGATATTTTTGATATTATCTTCAGAGCAATATAAATAATCGAAAATCGAAGCGTTTAATATTTTTTTGTTACTTTCCACTCTCTACCGATGGGATTGACTTAATTTAAATATTTTGTTAAATATTATTAATATAATGATTTATTTCATTTCAACCTACTGAACTTTTAACAAAGTAAATAGAAGAAATTAAAAGATCCATAAAATCTTACATTTTCTGGAATGAAATGAAAAGCAGGGATTGCTTTATCAATACGTAATTGCATTTTACAATAATACAATAACCATGGAATACCATAACTTAAAGAACATCTGTGTTTGACTAAATGAAAATCAACTTTTTGGAATCATTAAATTAACAACTTTATTCTCGTGAAACCATACTAGGCAAAAAATATATTCCATTGTACTATAAAAAAGTAATGAGCTCTAATCATTTTAAATTTTTTTAGAAAATGTACAGTTCTTCTTACGAGGTTAAAATTGGAAATTATCTCACAATGGACACAAACTAGTGTTAAAAGTTTCAGCAGTACATCCAATGATTTAAATGGGCGATACAGGTGTTCGCTCTGCAAAAAAAGTTACGTATCTATTGATTCTTTTAAAAAACACAATAAGAGTCATCATCGGAAAAAACCATCTTACCCATGTCCAATGTGTGAGAAACGATATGTGTTCATAAGTAATGTAAAAATACACAATGAAGAGACACCCTACAAGTGCTTAGTTAGTTCCAAACAATTTTCACATAGCAGTACTCTTAGATCACATATTTCTACTCATTCAGACATAAAGCCATACAAATGTTCGCAATGTGAAACATACCTCAAATCTACAAAAGAAATATTAAGGTACAAAACAAATTTTCATACGAATCGCAACCTCCAGTTTTTTAAATGCTCACTTTGTGAAAAAAACTTCAGGACAAAACACAGCCTAGAAGGGCACATTCGAACGCACACTGGTGAGAAACCTTTTCAATGTTATTTTTGTGAAAAATCATTTTCTTGCTCTGGCAATAAAAGAGTTCACATGACATCACATCATTTGAAAGAAAAGTTTTACTTCTGTAACATGTGCGACAAAAGTTTTAGCAACTCAGGTCGTTTAACAAGACACATGCGAATTCACACAGGAGAAAAGCCTTACAAGTGCTCCACTTGCAATAAAATGTTCGCGGATAAAAGCTATCTGAAAGATCACTTGACAAGACATTGTTTAGATAGACCATACAAATGCACATTATGTGAAAAAAGTTTTAAAACAAACAAAACTTTCACTCGTCACAAACAAGGGTGCCACAGTAATGAGCGTCCTTATGCATGTTCATTATGTCACAATGCATTTAAATTTAAAGGTATATTAAAACGCCATGAAAAAACACATTTAGGTGAAAGGTTTAATTGTTCATTCTGTGAAAAAACATTTGCAAGTAATGAATATGAACAGCAACATGTGAAAAGATGTCATACACATGAGAAACTTCATCCATGCTCATTTTGTAAAAAACAATTTTTTTCCTACCCTGAATTGGAAAGTCATATAAGGATTCACACGAAGGAGAAACCATACAAGTGCTCAATTTGCCATTCAAGTTTTTCAAATCAAAGTGCTCTTTCCGTTCATATAAGGAGACATAATTATAAAGATTGAAAACAATTTTATTTTAAATAATAAAACATTTCTATTCCATTATTTTCTGGTTTATATAATCATTGCTTGATTGTTCAGCATTTATTAAAAAGTGTAAAAAATATTTATTGTGTTAGAAATTGGTAAATAGGATGTTATTAGTTTTTGAATTTTCAACTTATACTTTCTATTTACACAAGATTTAAAATCCATTGTATTGTGCATAGATACAAAATTATTAGCAAACGAAGACCGACTATCTAACTTTTTAAATTTCTAAAATTGCCCTCTTGAAAGAAGATGTCATGTTTACTACCCACTCAATATAAATTGTGCTGGATGCGTGTAAAACCAACTACGGACAATATTGTAGGTATTAGTGAAGAATGTATTTGTATTGTAGATTTGTATGTACCATCATTAAATCATTATACAAAATCAATATTTAAATACATCACTTAAAGAAAACTGTTGTTAATTCCGTATATTTCTTTAACCCGTCCTTTACTGAACCTACTACATTTGTAGTTTTTCAACTTTGTATTAACATTAATCCATGTTCCCTTTAACCAAGTAACTTGGGACTTTTTGTATTCGTCACAAAACTATACAGCTATCTGCTACCGTTTATTTGAAGTCTGTAAACCGAAAGAATTTTTTAAATTCAAAAACAGAAGAAAATTCTTGTCTTCAATGTATTAAGAGCCTGTCTACATTTGTAGTCGTTATCCAGGGTTTCGGCCTAAGCCAACTACAATTGTAATACTTAGGTAAAACATGTAGCCTTGGGTTATTTAATCCAACTACAATTGTAGTACATGACTATAGCTTGTGGCTTTGGGTCAGCTAAGTCGGAAATTATAATGGAATATATTTCTATTCGATTATTTATGCAAAATAAGAAACCTATACTGTCTGCATAAAAAGTTTGTGACAAAATTAAATGTATATGTGAATTCCAAATCAAACTTAGATTGCATACATGTTTACAGTACATACAAGGTTGTCTCGACAACAATAAAATATCTTCTCCTTACAGGTTTGGAATATAACAAAATTCCAAACAAAATTATAGTATAACTTTTAAAAGCAGGCGGAAAACCAATATGTGAAGTTAGCTGATGGGGGTGTTGTCAAGGCTTTACATAAAAATTTAGTAACTAAGTTGTTAATTATCTTAATTATCTAACCCTTCAGACTGCTAAAGTGGGAATTCACAGTTTTATCCGCCTACTTTTAAAAGTTATACTATAGTAAAGCATAGATATTCCCACCAATGCCCACCAGAGAATTTTTAATGGTAGGCAATGATGGAAAAACTTTAACTTATTTTGTTTAATAATCATAAGTATTCGTAGTTTATTAGTGCATACCCAAAAGAAAGTTTCGAAACCCTGAGACTAGTAGTTGCGAAATTTACACGGGACTACAAATGTAGCTCCCAGGGATGGAATTTTCAAAATTTCCCTGGGAGAGCGAGCCCCGCCCTCCAAGGGGGCGGGGCTAATTCTTCAATTTCCCCAGAGAAGCCCCGCACCCTGCGGGGGTGGGGGAAAATCCAGATTTCACTGGGGAAGCCCCGCAACGCATTTCCACTGTAGCATTGCTACCGTGCTTCCCAATATTTTCCATTGCCAGAATTCGATTTTTTATAGAACCATTAAATTATGAATTAAAACCTGTTTCTAAAGCCTAAAACGTTAATGGTTTTAATGTTCCAGTAAATAATTCTAATTCCATAAGCTTTGTTGCATGACCATAGCACGATACTTCAGGGAAATACATTCCAATCAGAAGAAAATCACAATAACATCTGTAAGTACATTTTAATATTAATGGGTGCCCCTATTCTAATCATTTGAAGTGAATACAAAAGTTATACAGACATATTAGACATATTAATTTGTATTAAAGATGCCGAGCAAAAAATAAATGGACCATTTCTCAGCAAGGTAAACTAAAAAATGGTAATTCAATTTTCTTCACGGGTGGGGACGGCCAATTTCTCGATTCCCCTAGGGAAGTCCCGCCCACTGCGGGGGCGGGCAAACTTCAGGATTTCCTTGGGGAAGTCCCGCCCCCTGCAGGGGCAATTCTAAATGTCGATTTCCTTGGGGAAGCCCCGCCCCCTGCGGGGGCGTTGCTTCAAATTTCTGATATCCCCGGTAGCATTGCTACCATGCTACCGAAAATTTAATAAATTTTCATCATCGGAAGTGGGAGACTTGGATGAAGAGCCGACTGTATATGTAAGTTGAGTGTATAGTGGTTTTGCTCTATGCTTGCGTGTCTTACCTTCAGTCGGATCTTCATCAAAGTCTCCCACTTCCGATGATATCAACACAAAAAGTTGATTTACTAAATTGTATGGTGTTTCAAAACTATAACACCTAGAGAAGTGTTATTTACATCATTCGAAAGACAAAAACATTTCCTAAAACTTTGTCGCTGATCAACCCAATTATCTTTTATAGTTTTCAAAATATCAGACGATAAATGCAAAACGGAGGCATTTACGTGTGTTTTAGGCATCTGTGTTTTTGAGTCGCTGCCAATCATCTATTCTGCAAGTGGTCAATTAGAAAGTTGCCTCAATTAAAAACGGAGGGTACGTATGGAGAAAAATTATATTTAGAAGGTTGCTATTGTTGCGTTGAATACAAGTTAATGAATCTGCTTTCCCAAAATTTAGCATTCGATTGTAACACTTCTATTCGAAGTTCTAATACATGTATGCATATCAGGCGCGTACCCAGGGGGAGGGGTGCACAGGGCGCACGTGCAATTTCCAATTGAATCTCAAATTATTCAATTCGCGCCTTTATTCAATTTTGTCTCACACCTTGTCATAAAATGGACTTAAGGGTCACTTTTGATGGCGGTTTTGATCATGCTACTTAAAACAAGGCCGTATGCAGGATTTGGTTTCGGGGAGGGCATCAAGACAAAAATGTATTAAATACGTGTTTTCGCGCGAAGCGCGAAAATTTTTAGCTAAATAGATCGAAAATCAACATAAAAAGTATAAAATTCGCGCTTAGAACAAATTTTTTTTGCGATTTAGGGCACTTTCGTACCCTAAATAACCTATTTTTGAGATTTCGGAGAGGGCACGTGCCCTAGTGCCCTACCGCTAGATACGGCACTGACTTAAAATGGAGTTTATTTAATTTCAAATTATTCATTTGCCGCCTTTATGCAATTTTAGCTAAAACTTTGAATGGAAATGGATGTAAGTGTAATTTTTGATGGCCGTTTCTATGGTGGTATTTGATAATTCAATTAATAAATCTTGAATTAATCATTTGGATCCTTTATTCAATTTTTTCCTTTGGTGCTATACACATTATCAAACATACTACTTTTGTTTTGAGTCTATTTGTTAATGAATAAAACAACTAACAATTTGTTGAACACATATAATACTCACCAATTTTAAACGAAAATACACAATTTGGGAAGAACTTTATGTAAATATACCTACAATGACATCAAGTTTTGTATTCTGAAACTTTATTCAGCATTGCAACTCTCGAGATATTTGAAAATACAATTTTCTTTGTTTAGTAATAATTGTATGCATACTTCAGTAAGATTTAATTGTGGAGGTCATGCACAGTGTATATCCAGTTTACAATTTGCTGTTATGATATTAGCAAATTAGCTCAGCAAATTGTACAAACAGCGAAAAAAACCTATAGATGTATCAAATTCCTGTAGCAGTAAAAGTTTTGCTATTCTTGTGCCTTTAAGGCAAAATATTATTACGCGTTAATATTGTATTTTTGAAGAGTAGGGCACATCCACATGCCCTAGTGTTCTTGCCGCTGCCTACAACCTTAAAACTGAGTGGCATTGATTTTCTTATAGCCTTAAGCGTGAAACGGTCTTTCATGCTTCGTGAGTATAATTTCCTACCCTTCCTTTCCAAGTCTACTTATAATAAATAGTGATCCTAATAGTATAGGTATATTTACTACCTCCTATACGAATACTTATTCTTGTTGTATTGACTAACATAATATTATTTGTTATTTAGTAGATATCTTATCACAGCCACAGCACATGTTACACCAGCAACGAAACTAGCTACTATAAATTATTTTATCGCTGACACTGAAATGGATTTGAATACAAGGTAAAAACCAACAGAAATTATATTCAGTATTTCAATATTTAATAGAAGATTGCACATCTGCAACTATCTCAAAATGGACCCACACTAATTTAAACCATGTCAAAGGAACACAAACGGATTTACGTGGGCGACACAGGTGTTCAAAGTGCGCAAAAGGCTACTCGTCTATTTCAGGTCTGAAACACCACAATGACAGCCATCATCAGAAAAAGTTTTATGAATGTCCAATGTGTGAAAAACGATTCGTGTGTAAAAGCTATGTCAATATTCACTTACGGAAACACACTGGAGAGAAACCTTACAAGTGTTTAATTTGTCCTAAACAATTTTCCCAATTAAGTTCTTTTACTTCACATAATTCTACTCACTCAAACATAAAGCCATATAAGTGTTCTCAATGTGAAACATACTTCAAGACTAGACAAGCAAGATTTAAGCACTATACAAATGTTCATAACCTTAAATTTTTTAAATGCTCACTTTGTGAAAAAACCTGGGCGACAAAATCTAACCTTGATAGACACATGCGAACGCACACTGGTGAGAAGCCTTACCAATGTTATTTTCGTGAAAAATCATTTTCTATCTGTGAAACTAGAAGTAGGCATATGAGATTACTTCATTTGAAAGAAAAAGTTCACTTCTGTAACATATGCGACAAAAGTTTTAGCCAACCAGGCAATTTGACAAGACACATGCGAATTCACACGGGAGAAAAGCCTTACAAGTGCACCACTTGCAATAAAATGTTTTCGCAATTATCCTTTCTGAAAAATCACATGACAACCCATTCTCAAGAAAGACCGTACAAATGTTCCTTGTGTGAAAAAAGCTTTAAAATAGCCACAAGTTTGACACGTCACAAAAAAGGGTGCCACAGTAATGAGCGACGTTATTCATATACATTATGTCCAAAGGCATTTAAATTTAAA
This sequence comes from Pogonognathellus longicornis, assembly GCA_034694085.1. Taxonomy (NCBI): domain Eukaryota; kingdom Metazoa; phylum Arthropoda; class Collembola; order Entomobryomorpha; family Tomoceridae; genus Pogonognathellus; species Pogonognathellus longicornis. The sequence goes on from JAQFYB010008003.1 coordinate 9,486, forward strand.
TCAAAATTAAAACGCCACGATCAAACACATTCAGTGAAGAAGAATTTTAAAAGTTCATAGTGTGAAAAAACTTTTGCAATCATGGAATACAATCGCATGGGAAACTTCATTCATGCCCCATTTGTTAAAAAACGATTGTATTTGTTCGCATTAGATGTCACAGTATAAGGATTCACACTAAGGAGAAACCATACAAATTCTCCATTAGCTCTAAATGTTTTTAAAATCAACGTGCCCTTTCCATTCATTTAAAGGGGCACCTATAAAGACTGATTGTTTTAAATTTGTTGGTTTTTGCAGAATAAATCACATACATTAATTAGACAGTTTTACACAAAGTATCTTCATATAATAAAAATTATGCAAATAAATCCCTTCTGTAATAAAAGTTTTAATGTTTCCACATTTATTTCCTTAAATTACGAATTTATATTCCATTATTTTCTGGTTTAATTAATCTTTATTTGATTTTTTAACAATTTTTAAATAGTATTAAAACTATGTATAATGTGGCAAAATAGTAAATACTAGCATTTACAATTTCCAAAATTGCCCAATTTGCTGGAAAAAGACATCAGGTGTACTACCCAAGGAATATGTTTGTTGGATGAGTACAAAACGAACTACATTTGTTTGGTTTTGCAAAAACTGTTTGGTTTTGCAAAAACTGTTTGGTTTTGCAAAAACTGTTTGGTTTTGCAAAAACTGTTTGGTTTTGCAAAAACT
>JAQFYB010008004.1:0-10211 GCA_034694085.1 Pogonognathellus longicornis
ACCGTTTAGGTTCCATGGCAAGTCGGTCAAAGTCAAAAGTCAAAACGGTCAAAGGCGAATGGCGAAAACAGTCAAAGGACATTTCAAATTTCAATTTCATCTATAGAAAGACATAACCTCAAAGGTTTTTTAATAATTCAATAGCCATTGTAATTAACTATGGGGCTATTGTATTTAGGGAGGAGGCCTCTGGATGGTTTTTGATAATAGTCAAATTCAATAATTAAAATGATGATGCTACTAAAGTTATGTCATTGAATTTCAAACTACAGCAGTGCACCTCATTTTGACTTCATAGGGTTTGTCCGTTATGTCCGTTGACCAATTTAGCCTTGACTTTTATGTCCATTGGCCTTTTTCATAATTAGCCTTTGACCGTTTGTGTTTTGACCGATTCACTCAGTTACCACCTACACAGTATTTGCTTTTCAAAATAGTTAATATTCTCACTTTGAAGTTATCATTTTTTCTCCTTCACTTCTACAGTTGACAGTTAATAATACTACAACTACTAAATACCTAAATAACTACCTACTACAAATAATAATCCGCTTAAAATCATTTGTCTCATGTTCCCAGCAAATGTTGTACCCTTTGATATGTTGCTACCGATAGCTAACAATACGTGGAAATAATGTGCCAAAATATGCAAAAAAACAACATAATTAAGCATGTTATAAAGTAATCTTGTGTGTGTGGGTAGAGTGCCTACACTTTTGTCATCACGATATTTATGAAGATAATTAAGTATAGGATGTTGTTTTGTTAGCCAACAATGCAAAGGAAGAATAATACAGATAAGCTTAGTAACTTAGTACTTAGGTACACTATAGACGCAGTGCGTGTTCAGGCCAGAGAGTGAAGTACATGTGTGAATAATTGGGGCGAAGCGAGAGAAAACCTTAACTTGAAAAAATGCCTAGGTAAATAAAACTTGCCAAAAACTGTCGTAAACTTCAGCTCTCTTTGAAGTCTCTTCAAAGTCTTCATTCCTGTAGGAAGTTGTGTGTATTTCAAGGCAATATACCAAAAGACTGTCAGTAATATGTGCTGATATTTTCATACATTATTAAGGATTCTACATTTTTAAACCAAGTAAACGAAAACAACGGTGGTGGTTCACTTGTGTCATTAAGGTAATTATGGTTGTGAATGTGTTTGCAAAGTTTTGTGATATTTCCTTGCTTACTGTAACTCGACGTGTGTTTGAAGATATTTTTGTGTTTCTTTTATTTTTCTTCCGAAGTTCTTACGATCGTACTATCTGGTGTTTCTCATCGACCGATTTAGACTTGGAAATAGTAATAAATGTGTAGCATGCAGTAAAACATTCTCTTTCTCTCCGTCTTGTAATTTTATTATCCTCCACTCCACCCTAACTGTGTGCAAAGACACTTAATTCGAATGGTCTGTTCGTTTTGTGCTCGTACTACAGGAAGATGCAATTTGTATTCATTACTGACATGTTTAGTTTTGTACGCAATATGTACCAGCACTAAAACTACTTACTTAGTAAATAGCATGGCTAATTACAAAGGCTTATTTGATTCAGACCTTTCCGGCAGAATCAAGAGAGTTCAGTTTCCACTGTATTAGTGTGTGTGTGTGTCTTGCTTTGCAAATACAATAATGCAATTCTCCGAATAACATGAGCTTTCAAATGTACCTAATCAGCTCTAAATACACAAAAACAACTTCATCACCCACCAAACAACCAATGTACGTTTTCAAAACTTTGAAATATCGACAATGGTCAAAAGAGAGTTTAGGTTTCCTACCAAACCACTTGTTAAAAGAGAACTATCAAAACAATATCATTGTGTACACAATATCACATACTCCGCACATTAAAAGCAAATACTCCACAGTGTGTGCATAAGTGTAAGTAGCCTTAACACTACTGGGAATATGAAGTGAGAAAATTTGCAGCTGTCCTTTTGAACTTACGGTCTATTCTATATATCAATGCTTTATTCCTTGTCGTTTTGTCGACTTAAACTGCTTTTGTATATAGTCCTCCAGTAGTCCAGTCAGAAATACAAACAGTGCGAATCGCGAACAAAAGCTTCAAAACGATCTCAATCCTCAGTCGTTCGTGTTCAAAACTGTTTGTGTTGCATAATAAAACGAGTTGGACTGTTAGGCAACGGCAGCGTGACCCTTGGGATCTCTTTACTAATGCTAAATATTGTGCAAATCAGCTTCCTTCTTATAATATCATCTTTTTTGCTTAGGTAGACCAAGCTCGTCACTTCCATAAAGACCTTTTTGTACTCAGCATTCACAATAAGCAATATGGACTATTTTGACCCCCTATATGTGGTGAGAATCACACACACACACTGATGTGTTTGCGTTCGTTGAGATTAACGCTTTGGCATTGTAGGTCGATACTACATTAAAATAGTTAACATTAATACCCACCATAGGATGGAATGGAGAGGATGCCCAATGCGTGCACAACTTACGCTTTATTATTACTTGCAGTACGCAATAATTTATATACTGACAGTTCATACACTCTAATATTATAAGGGAATTATTTAGTGTTGGCCCTACTGTGAGGAAAATAACGCCGAAAAGAATCTGGGAAGTTCAGCTGTGCCAACTCAGACGTGAAATATTATCTCGCCAAACTCGGCATGCCAATAATATAAACGAGGTCGAGCACGGATTGCAAGAAAAAGAATCTATAATGTAAGAGTTCCAGCAATGACACACATATTTATCCTACGTACATAGTAAACACATTGTTACCTAATATGGGCTGAAAAAAAGGCTCACTTTATTTTTGAAATGATCTATTTACTATTTTAGAAGTGCAATTCACATAACATATTTACCTAGGTATGTAGGTGTGTATGCGAAATTGCGAAACTTTAATTATGTATTTACCAAGTAATGTTTAGGAACTCAATTGCTATCTTTATGGCGTGTTTTAAATAATTTAGACATGTGTGTCAAAAAGATGTTTTAATCAAAATAGTTTGAGTGTGTCATGTTATGTGTTGAGAGATACAGGTTTGGAGGTTATAATACTGTTAGCTATGTTATTGTAAGTTATTGCCGTTTTCCCTCTTCCTTCCTGACCATGACCATATAAGTTCCGAAATAGCGTGTGATCTGCACAGTTGAAATGGGTAGGAGCAATATGTGGAATTATCACGTTCCAAGAAACTGGGGCTTACATTTGATGCTGTCTCACGACATAAATACAAAGTTGCTACTATAATCCCCGACGACCCCACACACAAAAATCAAGCTGCAGTAAGAATCTTTTCAAATGTGTAGACTAAGCGTCTGTGGTAAAGGAGCTCACAGATAACATCTACTATAAAGTTAAAGCTGATGTATCATGTATCTCCGCACTTTAATTCCAGTCTTTTGCTCTATCAGATTGCGTATCAAAGGTTTGGAGGAGGAAAAGGAAATACCCAGTCAATAGCAGTAGTAGAAAGAGCATCAAATACTAAAGCCGCAAAAGCAGGCCATGTAAAGACAAAATAACCTGTGTTTACAGATGTTTACAAATCTTGTTTTTGTTTGTCCGTTAATTTGTTAAGTGCAAGTAGGTACACTAAAATTAGTTATATTGTGCTTAAAATTGGTTATTTTAATAGAAGAGTTTAGTATGAACACGCTTTGAGTAAACATGCACTTAAAACTAAAATACCTACCTCCTAGGTAGGTATCTTACTTCGTGTTACGGAGAAATAGACTAAGATCAAATTACTAAAGACCTATCTACAATCCACATACATATACATGTACATACAAATGCAGATAGTGCGATAGCATGTCACCCACACACACAGCAGAGCTTACAATACATAAAAGTGCATGTGTATATCAATTATATCTTTGTAAGTGCACTTACACTAAAGGACTAAAGGACTATTTTAAGACATTATCATATTTACATTAAGGATTATTTTAGTACATATTAAATTCATTAGTGTGAGTAGTTCTAAATTTGCTAATGTATTTATGTATGTACATGTTTTACTTACTCGACTTTCTGCACGTAGTACAGTACTGGAACTCACATGTCCAAAAATAGAAACTAAGACGATTGCTCGACGAAACAATTAGACAAATAAACTCTACATACTCCGCTAAATGAACTCCACTTTACGTATACAGAGTAAGCTCATTAGAATTTAAGAGCCTTAGCTGTTAGCTTACACAATACAATGTGCTTAAGGTTATATTATGTGCTCGAGATATACTAAACCTGCTTATAATGTGTTAAATTGGCGAGCAATAAGCAGCTTTGCTGGAAAATACTTTCTGATACAACTTTCATTTTCCCTAACACCCGGAAATTAATAAAAGTAGTAAGTAATTAGTTAAATAAAAATTATTCCATGTAGTATTTTCTTTAGCACCTTTTTGCCTTAGAGCTATTTCTTACAGCTTATATCCTATGTTTCTAGTTTCTTCATTTTCGCTTATAAACACTAAACAAACAGAGTTGAACATTGTAAGAATCGATTGAGTATAATAGTAATTACTCCTCCAAAATGAAAGCATCAATTAGTATGTGCAATGCTATATACTCATGCATGTTTGCTTTAACAATACACACTCACATTCACATACACTCATTATTAATCAAGATACTATATATTATACGTATGGGCACAGTACAAAATACATGCATGCACAATTATTTAATCTATATCAACCTATTAATTTGTTTACGACGTAAGTTATACTTAGTCATTATGAGTTAACAAACAAATTCAAAGTGAACTTTTGAACAATGACAATAACACTCATACAACAATTAAGTAAACAAAGCCATGAAATAGAAAGAATAACAACAGCATAATTAAGTAGCATAATTAAAATGGATGCACAACTGCGATAGTCTGAAAAGTTCATAAAAAAGGTCACAAAGTATTATGCTCCATTTTCATTCAAGATACATATGTATATCAACATACATCTTCACTCAAACCATAAATAGGTCTGCAAATACAAATAATATAAGAGTACAGACAGAGTATCTATACTTAATTTTAATATAAATGAGTTGATTAATGTCAACACTTTGCTTATGGCGAAATAGCCATCTTTATATTTAATCTCTTATTACAAAATGTAAATTAAACTTGTTTTCAATCGCTTATCTTTTAAAAATCAATAATTACACATCATGCAATGTGAAAAAGTGTTATTGTTAATTGGAATGAACTCACTACGACTACGGCATTACAATGCGTTATTCATGCAGCATTGCGACCAATGTCTCGCTTTGTTTTCTAACAATTCAACTTGAAAACATGAAATATGATGGCACCTACATGTTTGTGCTTGTAATAAAATTTGCCATCATAATATTTGCCTATAACTATTCATGTCATTAATAATTTATGAGTGCAAAAGTCTCGTTAAACTAATACTTGGAATATCCCATGTGAACAATTTGTTTTTTGTCTTTTTTGATTCTTATTTTCTACGAGACACTTTTTGTAAGGCCAAGTTGAAATACTACACTTCCCTTCTTGTTTCTTTGTTTTAATGGCCAAATCTAATTTGACGCTTTTGCATGTGCAAATTTGTGTTACTAACTCACGTGTGTCTGGAAAAGTGCATATTGCATAATACATATTATAAGTGTAAACTTTTTAACATTTTCTGAAGTGTTACTAGTATCCCTCCTACAAGTGTATTATTTCTTAGTGAGTCAATTAAGGAAGATTTAGATCGTTTCGTGTTTGACCACAAACCACTACTCATATTATAGGTAGTCTTTTCATGTCTGTAGCGCAAATAAAAACCCGATTGTTTCGAGGAGCTAAATAAAGCTTAGCTTAACCTTTAGAGGCCAGGTTTATTTCTATTTTAATGGATTGCATTACGTTGGTTGGTGTGTAACGTAATAATGATCTTTCTATCAGTTCACTATCAGCCTAGATTCACCGTGCAACGACCCAGCTATTTAGATACCCTGCGGCTTCCAATATGCTTTAGCATATGAATAAGTGCAAGCTAAAATAAGAAGAAGCATGATCATCTTCATGTAAAAGAATTGCATCTTAAACATATATTCTCCCTCACTCCAGCTCATTCCAGGAGTCAGCTATCACTCAATGCTTGCAAGTGCAATATTTTTATTTGCATGCAGAAACTGTGCGAAATAAAACTGGTTTTTGCACAAAGGGCAGTGTGCGTAAAGATGGTTGTGAAATGATAGTAATCAAATTATTCTAACTATTATATGAAGGGACAGGTAGATGTTGAAAAGATAATGTTTTACTCCGTTTCGGTGCACTGAGTGTTAAAATTATTAGCGTCCTTGCATATGACATTCTTTTTGTAAATTGACTTCCAATTTTTCAAAATTCTGTCATTTACAGTTACAGTACAGATACAGCTTGAAAAATTAACTATCCACAAAAAGCTGTCAGTAAAGTACAGAATACATGTATGATACATGGATGTGGTATGTGTAAAGCTAGTACCTATATATTTACCCTAATGTGCTGTAATATTCTGCTTGCGGTGCGATATGCCTAAAAATAATCTGAATAGTGTGCTTTTGCATTGTGCTGTCCAAATTTATTACGAGGGGTTCTTGTGGCAGTTTGCATATAGATTTTTGTATTGTAATGCTAAAAGATTACATTACATTATTGAATGCACATATTTACAGATTTTCTACCTCAGTATTCCATCCGGTTGTTTTACGAACGGAGTTTATGGAATATTCGAGAGTTTCCTGGAGATAAACATTCAGTGTACTTATGTCTGCACTTGTTTGATGCTTGAAAAGCTCTTGTTTTTATTGCGCAGTTATTCAACCTGCCAACACTACTAAAATCTTCAATTCCAGTTATTTTTCTCATCTCACGCCAGTTTCCACTATGAATCCGGGGGTGCTATATATACTTCATGCAAAGTATCGTTATGTCGGCTATTATACTAAAAAAGCTTCAAACCCTTCAAATACACTTGCCATTCTCTTGGATATTATAATAATCGATTTTCCATTGCCTCTACAAACCTGTACCAATACACCGATACAGCTACTACACGACAAAATATTCTATTTTAGTCAAATAAAGAATAAAACAACACAATCTTCCCAGTTCCCACCATTGATCACCCAACGATTCTATCATATTTAAGTTTCTTTTGAGTATCCCATTGAATATTATTGTATTCTAAATTCAGTTTACTTAAACGAATAAGTATTTTAAGTGTATTATATAGGTAGTCCGTAAATATTTGAAATGTAAATGAAATTTCAATGCATAAGTAACTTGCTTAAGACTTCTATACGTACATTGGGCTATATTCACATTCTGAAGCTTTATAAAAATTTTAAGAGGACACCGCATTTCTGTATATGTAGCGTAGTGTAATTATACCTGTCATAAAACAATGTGCAGGACATTACATTACTATAAGTGGGAATTGCCATGGATGGTGGCTGTTGTTGGCATGAGACGAAAAATGGGTGGCCATTCATGAAAATTATGCATAGCATAAAACTGCAATTTAAAGTTATGTAGATTATCCTTATCTGTCATGCTAACACAGTAACAAAACAACTGCAACGCAACCGTGCGAATATATAGTCGTGTTCTATATACGCGAAAACGAAAATACCTTAGTTAATGCATTAAGTGTAGTCTGCGTACGTAAAAGTAAATAGAAATGCTCAATATACCAATGCTGTGCACAATGTATACCTTAGTCTTTACGAAGCCAAAAAAGTAAATGGAAAGAGTAGAACCAGGAAAGTTATTATGAACTTGGTCTGACAAGCACCAAGGAGGTGTATAGAATTCGTGAAATGAAACAGACAGAGTCCCTACAAATTAAAAGGGAAAACTGAATTATAAGACTTCCTTCTACTGAATCTCCTTGTGTATTCCATGTTGCTAACTAATAATGCAATCTCAAAAATCAATTCTATGTATCAACAAGAAATTAGACTCAATTTTCGACATCCAAGAACGCTATAGGACAATCTGACTGGTTAAGGACAAATATTCTCGTTTGTCAAATAAAATATGTACATATGAAAGTAAAATTGATGTTATTGCCAATGTACACTATTCTATCGATTGATTCGATCCCCCTGCAATTCCGTGCAGAATAAAGTAAAGCTGCTTCAAATGGAATAATGCGTTTTTTGTTTACTATTCGTTGGAATCGCATTTCTGTTTCAGCATAAAAATACTGTTATACTGCTACCTACTACCTGGGAAATATCTAATGTGAATTCGAACACATCCGTTCTTATCTTATTGCTTTCAACAAGGCAATTATTGTCAAAGTATTTGCTGTGTGTCAATGTCATAGTTTCAATTTCAAGTAGCCTTGACAATTTGTTGGGTGTCAGCATAAACTTCAAGCAAGCTGACGACTCTGGCGTGTTTCAATATGATTGCCGGTTTTATATGATGAAATATGACAATCCTAACAGGAAATGATTTTTTATTATTCGTTTTAACAACTTCAGACAGGGGGGTGTAACGAAATATTAAAAAGTCAGCATCCTACATAGAATTATTTATCATTGGAACATTGGCTTTATTGATAACATGTAAACGATGTGTTTATTAATAGCCGATCCCACATAAGTATATCACATATTTACTTGAATGACTCTGATTGGATAAAGATGAACTACTAATCTAGTCAACTAGTAGCACAAAGAGCCTGTAGGCTTATAATAAGGCTTTTAATTAGTTATCCTACTATTAGATCGGTACCTACTTACAGCAACAGTATGTTAAACACACAGCAGACGGTTTGATATTTATTACATTTGCATTTCAAATGAATATGAAAAGCATGGTTGGAAAGAGTAGGTACAAACAATATTGCATTAGACTATCCAATCTCACCGTAAATTACACTAATAAAAGTAGATATGTATTTATATCTTTATGCCATATGTACTAACCTTGTAGGCTTGTAGGCAAAAATAGACAAGAGAACGAACGTCTTTAGGGCTTAGGCATAGGATTTCTGACGAAAGAGCATGGATTGACATAGGTGACTGCATTCACGTACATGTGCTACATACCTAAATGCTTACATAATACATAATACTACCACTACTACCAGAGGATACGGAACAGTTGTACTTACATTTTTCATCCAGGTATATGTTTCTTAGTGTGAGCCGCTTAAAAATGGGATCAAAATGTTGAAGTGTGTATTGAAAGTATCGCAAATTTGTTTAAAACTACAGTGTGTCCAAAGTGTCAACGAATCAATTGTTGTTTAGCAGCATTTGCATTCTATAGAGAAATATTAAAGTCCGGGACAACACTTTGATATTGTTATGAATTCTTTGTGAAAGTATTTGCCTGTGTGTGTGTGTTGTAGCTTGAGAGACTTAGTTACAAGTGCTACTACTGTCACTGTCAGTTCATTTCAACACAACTCAAAAGTTTTTGTCCACACCACAAACACCGCACTACTGTCACAAATCCCAAAGTGCAGCGTATTGCGTTTGCGATGGTTCTGTACTACTAATACAAATACTTTTACTTTGCTCCAACTGAGTTTTTGCTGGTTTACTAGTTCCAGAGAGAACTCTTTTACTGTACACGAGAAATGAGATAATCGAACTTTTCATGTGGAAGGTTCGGCACCGACTGCCGGCCAGCATGCTCCTCAACAGACTACTGCCAAAGCCAAAGGTTCTTCTCCTTCCTTGTCTCTTGTACACATTACACACAGAACAGAGCTAGCCAGCTAAAGCTTTTCTATTGTACTGTGTTTAACTTGGCTTCTTCGCTCTGCTCACAGTCAGTTAGCGCTGGAGCTGGAGGAATCCTCGAGACAGTCGTAGTAGTCGTCGTATCGTAGTAGTCGTATATATAACAGAGTTGGAGTTGCTATACAAAAATATATCCTCCAGAAGAAAACCCATTGGTGCTAGTACAAGTACAACTGCTAGCTATTACAACTCTTCCTCTAGTATTCCAGTTCCAGCACTCACTCATAACATAACAAACGCTTTTACCGGAATATAAGCCGGAGGAGTCATGCTGTGCAAAGATGAAAGACTTCTTTCCATGCAGTGGGAGTGGGACTCTGTGGCAAACAGTATATATACTAAACGATACCCGAACCAAAACCACGAAATGCATCAAAGGAACACGCTTGCTTTTCTTTGCAAAAAACTTATTTCAACGAAATTGTAAGCAATGTATTATTTTCTCGGAGAGAGAGAGAGA
>JAQFYB010008005.1:0-10210 GCA_034694085.1 Pogonognathellus longicornis
ACGTAGCGTACTGACCGTGAACGTAAATTTTACGCTTACGACTAACTCCACGTCAGGTCAAGCTAACTCTCTATTATGTTTTTATGCATAGATATTACAAACACGTAAACCCCAAAAATTATATTACTCCTGTAAAAGTTTTTTCTCGTCCCTTAGTTAACTTTATCTAGACTATCTGCATAATTTCCACTTTTTCATATAAATAGAGTAATTACTTATAGTTAATAATTGAGCTGCGCAATATTTATTGGTGGATCATTATGGGATTCTAAGTTTTATAATTATAATAATTATTACCAGGCATTTGTAGATCTCTATCTCTCACCCTCCAACTTTCTATTTTAAACGTCAGAGTGTTTATGTTCTGTATCGGTAACGAACATTGTGGCATTATGAGAGTGGGTGTAGTAAAGAATGTAGGCTCCCATTGGACATTGAGGTGATCGTTTTTTGACTTGATTACAGCGATAGAGATGCTTTATACCCGTCCCAGTTGTATATCTATGTCTCACTGACCAAATCTTTTCAGCTTTTATGAACTCCTCGGCTTCTTTATGAGTGTCAAAGTTTTTAAACCTACAGATGAACATAATAATATGTACATTTATACTAATTGCAACTTGTTCCCCAGAAGTAATCACGCTTCCCTCATGCGGAAGTAATACCTCATATATAAAGTATTTTTAACTTACACTTTCCATGTTTTAGTACATTTTCGGTTAAATATCATGCTATCCTGGTTAGAAAATACAGCTTGGCTGCTAACAGCATTGGTATAAACTGATTGTGAGCTTGGGTTCAAAGAAAATGTATCCACAACAGACAGTTTTTGATCTAAAATATAAATTGTGTTCAATAATTAAATTCATTGTGCTCAAAATAATACGATACTCAACTTTTTAAATGTTTGAGTATTATGTATGTTTTACTATTGTATGTATGTTTAATTTTATTACACATTATATTTCAAGCTGATTCCTAATCCTGCCTCTGCCACTGAATTAGCGTTTTCTAAATTATTAATTTTATACACTACACAAACTGAACTACATTTTAATTTTAGTATTTTAGCTACAATTGTTTCATTGAATTTAAGTGTGTAGTAGTTGCATAGTTGCTTGCAACCACAATAGTAGTATTAATTTCTTGTCAGCAATAATATAATAATATAATTCTTGGTATCTTTTCAGTAGCATAATGCCATTTTACGCTGTTAAACAATTCTGTCCATATGTTTATTATAATTTAGTTTTTATGACAATCACTGGCGTAGCCAGGTGGCAATTCCCCCCCCCCCACCGAAATCAGTAAAATATAGGTTATTTTACCAAAAAAGTATCAAAAATCTCGAATTTTTTCGCATGTATTTTTTCATTTTTGTCCAAACCCCAAATTTTTCATCTACGCGCAAAAATGAGCATATTGTACCTCATATTTTGAGTTTGTCCCTCCCCCAAACCAAATCCTGGCTACGCCTATGCTGCCCAATAATGCCCAGGTATAATTATGTGGGTATGCACAGAAAACATTAATAAAGGCACATACACAATGGTATACAAGGCATATAAGCTAAAGAAAAAAGGTTTTCAAAAAAAGATAACTATGTAAAACCTGTGATGCCCTATCTATGTACAGGGTTACCCATCAACACAAGAAACTTTCCCCTCAATTTTCCCCCCAATTGGGAATGTGGTATATGATGTATATATTATATACCACATTATTATGATGGTCTATGGCATATGGATATGATGGAGAAATGTACATTTGGATGCATTATACCATCACAAACTATACACTGTGTATATGGTTTGTGATGATTATACATTATAAATATAATGTTCTATGGAAGTACAAGACAATGACACATGCATATTATACAGAAAACATAAAATAGGGGAAAAGCTTGGATTTGCAAGGGGAAACGTTCGGGTGAAATAGTTGGGTACTATTTCACCCGAAAAGTTTACTCTGAAGAGCGAAGAGGTATGTCGGTATGTGACTTTTCCCCCCATTTGATATATGGTATGAAAGGAAGTGGTTTTTCCGCGAATTATTATTTTTCATTTACAAAAGAATATTTTCATTTATTGTCAAAAGGAAAATTATGGAATATTAATTAGTACCATTTGGTATAACTTGTATAACATAGATAATAATATTAACAGTTTGAATACATTCAAACTTATATATTTTCAAAGTAAATTTCTTCTAGTTTTCTCTTTTTACGAATTTTACTTTGAAGCAAATGAGATACTCCTTTACTGAAACGTTGTATGTGATCATCAAGGTTTTCAGTTTGTCGTTTATTTCTCGATACCTTTTATCCCCGTCCCCAGATTGCATACTAGCATAACTGCATCAGCAGAATGTGGCGTTAGTTGCCCACGACGATGTTCTTCACTGATTTTTTCTTCCTCACTCGTCGAATTATTTGATTGCTATTTTCTTTATTTATTGCTACAGCTGCAGAAGGCGAGGCCGTCACCATTGCTTGCTGGAAAATTATTGAAGGTATTTCGTTATGTAAAGCAGCCTGCTGTCTGATTTTATCTTTCAGCTCTAATACTTCTGCTCTATAAATTAATGAACATAATCAATACACTTGTATGCACCTGTATTGTATTTCAGATAATTGATATTTTATTATATATACTTACCTTGCTGGCTCTGGAGGATGATTATGTGGGGAGCTAATTTCAAGTCCGCATTTTTTACCATATATAACTTTACCAGGACACGATTTCTTCCTTCCATCCCGTATTTCACACCGCCAGTATTCTACACTTGAGGCGGACTTTGACTCGTGGCTTTTATTGTAGACGTATCCTTTGTGCACTAATTTAAGTCCACCTCTTTGACTTTTAACTAATTTTAATTCTTCGCTCATCAGAGGACAAATACCGAATTAAGTGAACGATACATGAAAAATGAACATGTTTGGTGCATTATACATTATATTGTATGGAAATGTGAAAGTAAAATGACACATGCAAATTATACAGAAAACAAAATAGGTGAAATACTTGGGTACCCCTAGCTCTCCATCTTTTGAATTGTGATTATTATCATATTTCTATGTTTTGTACTTTGGGATATATCTGCGTTTAAATGGATCCACTTTTACGAGGACGATTCATGCAAATAATATTGTCTGACTATTTTAAAATCAGGCGTCGAGGACTTGGAATTCCGGCTTTGTTGTATGGAATCCTCTTTGGGTAGCTTGGCGAATTTATGGAAATTCGTTTTAATTTTCGGAAATTCCCCTGGAAAAAATCCTAAACCAAAGCATTCAGACAATATTTTCATGGAAACTCTCATCGTAAAAGTGGGTTCATTTAAACTTAGATATATCTCAAAGTACAAACATAGAAAGATCATAATATATCACCATTCGAAAGATGAAGTGCTAAGCCATCATTTGATATATTATATCAAATGATGTATATTATAATAAATACATCACATTCCACCTTCCCCATTGGGGAGAGAAAAGGGGAGAATTTCCTATATTGATGGGCTACCCTGTATCTGTATATAATATAGTGGACCGCTATCGTTTGGGAAAGAGTGGGGATAATGCATGTATTAAATACCTTTTGTTTCTTTCACGGTATGGTCATTGGGTTTATCTACTTGAAATTCCTCATCTGAGTCCCCTCTCGAAAGTTCCTTTTCATTGTCACTACTCTTCTTAATGTTAAACAAGGGAAACACATCATCATCGTCAACTTCAATACCACCATCGGAGAAAATTTCATCCTCTGAAACGTAAAATATACTAATGTAACTCCTGCTCCATATGCAAAAACCGATTTCATATGTATGTGTTCAAAAAATAAATGCCTGATATAGTTAGTTTACTGATAGCGTTAGGGCAGAAATCATCTTGTTGTTGAGCTTCAGAATCTTGGTCATACTCAATTACTGACGCAGAAGCTTCCAATTGCGTTTTAGGTTTCTTCAGATTGTTTGCCTCAATACGTGCAGTATTCCTCCGTCTGCTTCCTTAAAATAATGGTACATATTTAATTTTAAATAGTAGAGTTTTTGTGTGATTCATCATTTTTCTACATTTTACGCACAACAAAAAATAGGATAGGTATAATTCTAGGTAAATATTAATTAAACTGTTTTCTATATTCGAAAAATTGTAAATTATAGGTAAAGTCAGAAAGAAGGCATTAGAAGAACCATAATAAAATACACCTAAATACATTTGGGTAGTTTGAAGTTTGAAGGAATACTGATTACTGATTATGTAATATGTACATAAAATATATACTCATGCCATCAAGCTGTAAGAAACGTCTTAAGATGTATTTAGGTACTAAGAAACTATTTCACATTTCAGTAGAGCTTGCTGGTAGTCTATAATATAGCCATAAGCGTATTTTTTCATATTTTACTTCATACTTACTCTTTCTCCGTTTATTTGCTGACTTATTCGGAACAGATTCTTCACGAGTTTCAGCTTCTGAATCGGACCCGGAAATAACTTTTGAAAATCCACTGGGTCCAAGAACTTCACCTTACAGATTTAACAAGTACAAAGTTTAAATTAAGAAACAACCGAAAATTAAACAATAGAATAAATATTGTATTGTGATATAAGAATTTGTTTGTTTTTCTTTTGACAGTTTTTGGCATTGTTGTTTGTTTACTACCTAATAATATCTAATATATGTATTATTTTTACCAAATTTTTCAGCAATGAAGTCTTCGAGAAGATACATTCTTGTTGTCAACCTCCACACAGCATCCTTCAGAGAATCAACTTCAACATCTGAGTCAAAGCAAATGTTTCTTTTCTTGCATTTAGCCATTCTCACAAGGATTTTTTTAATTCAGATCTAGAGTCGATTTTTGTGAGATTTTAAAATTTTAAGTTTTTGGATTTTTAAGATGAAAAATGCAGTTGTGTCGAATATTCAAAATTAAACAATTTGGCGCCTAAAATGAAATAATGGAAGTGAGACATTTGCTGATTTGCTTATGAATTGAATTGAAGTAGCACAACGCACAACCACAACAATGCTGAATGAAGGATTATTATTGTGATACACACTCACACATGTGGTTCTTCTGTGGATGTGTTATTTTGTATTTTTGTCGTTTTTGAGTCGTGTGTGTTTGTGTGTATCATACACTGACACTGACACTGTACATGTAATTTGATATACATAATTTAGTTGTGATTGTTTGGGATTCGTGTAATTGAAATTAATTGTTAATTATTAGTGTTCTAAATATGCCAACAAAAAATATTTAACGTCTGGAGCTTTCTTAATATATTATGTCAATGTCATATGTACCATTACAACTATATTTAATTTCAAGTGTTTATAAAATACAAAATATTGTGTGAAACCTAAATCTGAATTATTAAGTAAGTGCTATAGTGTAAAAGTGTGAACTCGACTGGATTTCGACAGCTGAAGTCATCGTTTGACATTAATTGACGTAATATGCTTCAATTGTTCATTGTTTGTCATTAACTTTTATGTAGCTGATGAGCTAAATTGAATGCACAACATCATGTTTATTGCAAATTGCTGATTGCATTATAGTTCTTTACATTATAAACGAATGTTAATTTTGTATATACTTTTTATGTTTCAGGAATACAGAATACAATCAGAATTGAACCATTGGCTGTGGGGAGTGGATTTAGTTTCAAAAATCATGAATCAAAATCGAGATAATAATAATATAAAATTTGACTCCGATGTCGAAGCAGATTCTTTGCGCGATGCTCTTTGGAGACTGACCACAAGAGTTTATCTACTGGAAGATTTTATTGCTGAAAAATTTGGTAAAATGTGATCATTTTATTACAATTGATTCATTATGTCATGCTAATGCTATGCGATTGGTTTCGCTTGGTTATTGATGACCGGGCAATGTTGCTGCTCCAAATCATTCATTCATAAGGCATAAAGGCTTTCTTTTGAAGCGAAGATGTAACAATGTTTATAAGCATAATTAATAATTCATTGCTTAATATTCAATTTCAGGAGAGACCCTCAGCTCCAGTGGGTATAAGACATCAGAGGCACCACGTCGTACTGCTGGCGCCAGTGACAGTTCCAGTAAAGGAGAGGGTATTAAAAATGTAGAAGTACCTCCAGTAGTGCCCCGTAGCCGCCGTGGAAGAAAACGTAATTTTGCATTTTTCTATATTAATTGACGTAATAGAAGGTTTACTGTATATATATAGTATTAATGAAGTTGACTTGTGTATATATTAGGAAAAACTTCAATTACTACCAATGAGCAAAATAGTATGCAAGAAATAATAAGTCCATCAGTTAGTACGAGTACGCCAGAAGGGAAGAATCATAAAACACAAAAGAAAATGTGCTATGAAACAGCCAACGATGCCCAAAAACTCGTCTCTGCTGTAGTCATCAGGGATGAAAAAGTACAAGAATGTCTGGACGGTTTACTAACTCCTAGTAAGATTGAACAGATGCTTTTCATTTGTTAGATCAATGAAAGTACACGTGTTAATGCATTTTTACTCATTTGTATTGTAGAGGACGAGTTTGTAGATTGTATTTCTGAACATTCCAACGAAGATGACTTTTTGAACGAGGAAAGCGAAGATGATGATACTCACAATGACCCTGACTTCGTTGTAGCACACGGAACCGAAGAAAACGACGGAGAGGCAAAATGTAAAAGTATGTTACAAAGTTTTTATCATGGTTTGTTTTTGTGTCTTTGGTTAGGTAGGATGATTTATAAATAATAGTGATTAATTTTAGTTAGTAAATGATTTTAATTGTATATACCTAATTTCATAATTAAATGACAACCAGCCAGAGGTAAATATTAGTGTTTGTACACAAACATGAATTTCATATGTAATGAGCAATCAAACACTCGGAAATAGACAACATCCGTACAAGTTGTAATTATAAATAGTGGTTTAAGATTTTTCCACAAGGGTGCTTATGGCTTTATACATGAATAGGCTTAAACCTGTATAGGCTTTTACTCATCTATTAATTAACAACAGTAATGTTTTGGTTTATTTACAGCTGTCAACCAGCAGAACACAAGTTCAGTCATGTATTCTAAAATATTTGCTTCTCAAACGAAAAGTAAAATTACATACAAATTAGCTAGAAATGGTTACTGTTACTGTTTACGTAGCAATTTAAAAGGCACCAATTATTGGTATTGCTCTAAAAGGAAAGAATGCTGTGCTTCACTTGTTGAAAAGGGTGAGGACTTTCAAGAAGGAAAGAAAGGATGGTCTGGAAGTTTTCATTCTACGCACCCTCCTGACGACAAAATTGTTATGAAAGAACTAGTTGCTGGTTATGCAAAGCAGATTAAGTTGGAACACCCTGATAAATCAAAAGTAGAAATATTGGAAACAGTTAAATCGTATTTACCGAGTGATGTTCAATCTGTTGTTTCCAATGAAGAAATCCTACAGCAAATAGTGAAAAGGAGGACTAAAAAACTCGTGATATCCCCAGTTTCAGATTCACCCATATCTTTGTAGTAAAAAATCATATACAAAAGAAGGGCAAAAACTGCAACAAAAAAAAATTCGTCTACAAAAATCTCAAACTCAAAATACAGACTTTAGTATATGAAAGAAAATCATAATTCTGTATCCTATACTTACTATACTATATTATTGTAGAATAATCAATTAATTGATGAATTATTTTAGTCAAACAAATCAAGTGTGAATTAATGTATGAAAGAGAAATTCAAAGTTGAGTGAAAGTAAAGAAGATGTAGAACATTGTATCGAAAGATTGGATTTTCAGAACTCAAAACGTTATTAATGTTATTTTTCTTGCTTAGTTGAAGAATTCAGTAAAAATGATACATACCATGCAATTTTATAATTTTTTACAATATTTAACACATAAAGTCTGAATTGTGTCATTGATGTCTTGATTGTAGTAAAAGGCTGTATTAAGTTTAAGTCCATACATCAATACATTGACACTGGCATTATTTAAAAAAAAACCTGCCAAGTAAAACAAACATAATTATAAAGCAATCAATTCTTCTTTTTTTCTAAAATTCTGATCTACAACTCTACTTACTGGCAATTAGATATATTTACCTAGAGAAAATTGGAGTGACTAATTTGCTTTTATTTCATTTTGTTTTGCATGTTTATTGTGTGCCCAAAGTTAAGAGCGAAGTCAAAAAGGCTGCAAAACCAAATTACACATGGACACTGACAAGGACGTATGAAAATGAGTCAGAAGCTAAAGAAGATATTCGGAAACAGTGGACATATTTATATACAAATCATAACACTGATGGTGACGTGAGCTACTATTACTGTAAACCGGGTGGAAAGAAATGTCCTGCTCGAGTGAAACTACACAATTTTAAAAATTCAGCCATCAATTTATATGCTAAAGATAACTGTGAACACAACCATGAAGATTTACAAGTTCGATCGATGTCGAAGGAAATGAAAGAGGAAGTAATAGGACTGCTAAATCGTGGAATTTGTAAACCTTTACAGATTTTGAAGTATTTTTCAGAGAACTGTCCACACATGCCTCTTCCGGATAAACCAAGATTAACTAACTTTATGCAATATTACAAAAGGAAAACCACAAACAATGACAGTGAGAATTCCAAAACTGATCAACCATGTAACTCACAATCTGAAATGTTGGTGGTTGAAAAAAGCTAAAAGTAATATAAAGTTTAAGATTGTTCGCATGTTATTCAGAATGCGATATTGTTGTTCACATCAATAATATAAGTTTAATATATGCTAATCATCTAAACATACAATATGCCTTCTTGTTGTAGTATTCATGGATTAGATCATCACTTAACTTTCTATAAAATGGAGAAAGTAACAGCTTTCTACGACATGGAGAAAGTAATAGCTTTCTACGACATGGAGAAAGTAAAAACTTTCTGCGACATGGAGAAAGTAAAATATTTCTACGACCTGGAGAAAGTACAGTTTTCTACCAACTGGAGAAAGTTAAAAGAATTTACGACATGGAGAAAGTTTAATTATTGTCAGCTTTGTTTTAAATCAGCTATAACCAAAATTGATAATAATTGTACTGAATTTTACTTTCATGAACTCTCATTGAATTTTATGTACTAAATGGCTATGATCATTTTATTTCATTGGATGAAGTAAAGCATTTTTCCCCATTACTAAAAAATGAATTTTTTATTTTGTACAAATTGTAGAGCTATAACTTTCTACAAAATGGAGAAAGCGATGGAGATTATTTTTAGACAAATATTAAAATTCGGTTACAACAACTAATCAAATTCTACGTAGACTGCAGTTTATTCAACACGCATTAATCTTACCTTACTGCAATAACTGAATTACACCAAATGAAAAATCCATATCTATGTTTAACTGAGAATAGTACAATAGATGCATACTAATCCTTTGATCCTTTATACATACAGACAATACCAAAGTCATTCATGTCATCTTTACATTCATGTAGTACAGTGAAGTAAGCAATCGCTTTTTCCTATTTGGGGAAATATTCCATCAAGTTAAAAGTAATTACTTAATTAGCATTTCTGTTTGGCACTTTCTCCTTCAGAGAGCAAATAATAATTTTAAAAATATTTCATTCCTCTTTCGGGAAGCCAGTTGCTTCTCCATTTGATAAACGAAGAGTATATAGATTGTCCGATATTAATAGAAATAGAATCTTGGATAGGTTGGAAGAAATTATATAGCCTAAGCCTCTAAGGACTCAAATTAATAACCAGTTTGTGGTGAATTTCAAAAAAAGCATTTAAAATAATACCCAATAAAACAGATTTGTAATTTTCATATAAATAGTCATTTATTATAGGTGGTTATATGGAATCATTATTTAATTGAATAGTTTGCTTCATAGTTCATACATAAAGTAGAAATATAGTTGACATTGTCAATACAAATACAATAATAATATTTATTCACTTTATAAACAGAAAAGCATTTGGATAAAGTTTAGCCATATGAAATAAGAATTGAACAAATGAACGAAGAATATTTTAAAAAAGATACATTTTTTATTATCAAATCATCCCTTCACAAACACAATGTGATTTCTCACAGGCATGGAACACAATGTCCATTTTCTATCTGCACCTTACAATTTGCAATGTATCATTGAAACCTAACATTACCTAACCTAACCTAACCTAACCTAACCTAACCTAACCTAAACTAACCTAA
>JAQFYB010008006.1:0-10209 GCA_034694085.1 Pogonognathellus longicornis
TTCATATGGGTAATAACATTTTGCCATGCATTTCCAGCTAGCCTCCCCCAAAGAGAAATCCTGGGTACGGCCCTGATTAAAAGTTATAAGTAATTGTATCACAAATTCTTCCCATTTACACGACATCGTTTCTCAGAACGAAAGAAAATATAATATAATAAATTTGAATGCTCTCATTATTGATTTACCTGCATAGTTGATAGTGTAGTATTTTTAGCCTTTCGCATAATATAATCATGCTTATAATATGAGTCGGTACAGTCGGTAGTAACGATTAAAAGTATAGAATGCTTACCACCAACATACACACTTATTATAACTTTAGATTTATTTGTTGTCTTTATTGTTAATATGCCTCTTTGTGAAACTCTTTGTGATGTTTGTTTAAGTGTTAAGTGTTTTATTGTTTTGTAAAATATTTATTCATTGTCCTTTTCAATGACGTGTGAAATGGGTGGAGACAAAGTATATATAAAGCTGAGAATAATGACATATCTAGAGAAAATACACATTAAGTAAGCTAGTATCTCCACCAAAATCATTCCTGTATGATTTGAATAAGGTTTTTCTTCAAATTATAATGGCGGATTTTAAAGTTTGCTCTCCCAAAACTTGTATATTGCAAATCACATTTCAAATCTTAATGGGTACAGCAAACATGGAAGAAATAAAAGAACTTGAGATAGAAAATCGTTTATTTGCGGTGTACCGTAATTGTGATTTTCACATAACTACTGAATCCACAAACAAGGGGATCGTTGATTACGCCGAAAATATTATTTTCAGGGCCCAAAGTTTTCAACCATGCACATTTTACTCCCATCGTGATAGGCTGATACAAATTGAAAGGCAATACAACAACTTTACACTCGTGTCGAAAGAAATTTGCGATTTGAATATCATTGTTTTTAAATCATTCGATGTCACAATATTTAATCATGAAAACAGTTACCGATCAGATTCTTTCCGAAGCAAGAGACAACATAGCACATTTTTGTTCGTGTTTCTAAAAATAAAAACAATATCACCGGTTTTTTTAAAACAAGTATTTTCTAAAATACAATTCAATTACAATTCAAAATCAATAGTGTCGGTCCCAGCTCTCAATAATAAATCATTCCACTACTTCACATTGTCCCTAATCGATGATTCGGTAATGAATTTTAACAAGAAAACAGCATTACTTACACTGAAGCAACATCCAGAAAAAGCTTTTGGGAAGAAATTGGATTTCCTCAACAAAATTCCGAAAATACAACTCCGGACTGTCTGTGCCAATTCTCATTACTACAACGTGAAAAATAAATTGGAATGTGGTATGCAAGAAATGAAATATATGACATTGGCTAAATATAAAAATTTTACTTTAGTTCTTCGCAAAATTCTTAACAAAAATGCAAAGACTAAAAATGAAAATCGTCACTCTGAAGTGTGTGGTCGAATTATTATGGGCAGCATGAGAGAACATTTCGGTTCTCAAAACAATATACAGACACTTTTGTTTAGTAAATTAAGCATTGATAAACTTGTTGGGCTTAATGTTTTGTATTGCAGTCCATATTCTGATGAGCCTTCATTCCTATTTTGGTTTCAACTGGCATTTGACAAACCTTCCTGGTTTCTAATTGCTACTTCTTATATTTCGTTTTGGATTTATTTGTGTGCTTTAAATGCTATAAGTTTGATATTAACCAAAAAAAGCAAATTCTCTTGGTTGTCAGCTGTTTCAATATTTCTTCGACAAAACCACACACCAATTTCTAACAAAACGATGCTTTTGTTCCAATTCTTTTCATTCTTCGCCCTAGCGTTGTACGAGTGTTTTGTGACATGTGAAAGTATCGCTCCAAAAGGCGCAAGGAAAATTGAAAATGTGAAAGAATTATTTGAAAAAGGATATCGCGCGCCTCCCAACAGTCAGATTACAAAATGTATCTATACCTTTTGATAGACGAGTAGATTCTACATTTTTTAAAGAATATTTGCAGGAGATAAATACTAAATTGTTAGATTCGTATAAATCGTCTTTTTATGACTTAAGCGGGCAAAACACAAATACGGCAAAAATGATTCTTGATAAATTTCGTGGCTTAGAATTCGTAACACAGAGGTTGTTAGCAGGAGAGTACAGCAAAGTCAAATTAAAATTTTACACTTTGATTTACGATTCAGACTATTTGATTAATAGTGTGAAAAATTTCAAATGCAATATTTTTGACCATCCCGTTTTGCATTTACGCGACATTGCTATAAGCACTGGTTGTTTTAGTGAAATGTTGCAGAAGAGTTTACAATTCTTTCTTGAATCGGGCTTTGAAGAAGTTTTAAAGCTAATGATTTTATTTGATAATCGTATTTCGTTGGTTTCAAATGAAAGAGAAAATTATTTGATGAGTCTCCCTAAAAGTGTAAATCTTTCTGGTAGCACATACAAGATATTTCAAGTATTTTTAATATCTCTAGGATTTGCGCTTGTAATTTTCGTGTGGGAAAGTAAATGTTGTTTTACTCCAATATTGAGTAATCTCAAAAATTGGAGTAGAAGCTGCAGTAACTATTTTTGGGGAAAAGTAAACAATATAAGAGAAAGTATTGACAATTTTAATCATTTATTCGTATTTCTATAAGTTTTGACAATTTACTTATTAAATTCTTACCCTGTCTCTTTATTGCGGTTTTATCAAAATTGCTGAGTACAACCTGACTAACTGTCCTTAAGTATAGTGAGTATTATGTCATATTTTTATAACCTTTGAAATGACATCCTTTTTATTTACGATCTTTAGAATTTAATTAATAGTATATTTATCGCTAAGCGCCTTCATTTTATTATTCATTACATTCAGTCCCGTAAAACTGTCAATAAAAATTGGTACCATTTTGTAGTTACAATTGACTGTAACTTATATACTGATGAAATGTAGTATTGAGTGTTGTAATCACTAATCACTAGTCAATTTGTTAAAAATCTATAAATAAAAAACCATTTCTTTCCAAACATTACCTTCCTTTTTTCATTAAGAAGAAATAACTACATTGAATTGTCAATAAGTAATTGGTAATAAATTAATAAATATTGAAATTTACAATCCCTGATTAGCTACGTATGACATAAATCATTGAATTGCGAATTTAAATAATATTTCAGTTTTCAACTACATGGAGAATGATGTCAACCCAATGTAAGGTGAAATAACTTGGTAACCCATTCTCCGAAAATTTTGAAAATAATTTATTTTTTATATAAACATATTAATTATAATTTGTGAAAAAATAAAAAAAATCAGGAGTGTTTGTAGTTAGGAATAAATTATTGAAATCAAAAAATTCAAATTATTTGTCACGAATTGCTAAGAAAGACATGAGTGACGTGAGACGAAAGGTGAGCGACGCGCAAGAATGGAATCCAAATACATAGGGGGTGGCAGCTGGAACCCCCAACGCCATATCAACGCCAAAAAAGCGACGTATGTTTAGGGATAAATGGACACGAGAGAGTGAAGTAAAACTTGAAACAAAATCATGTTATCTTGCTTTTTATTCCAATTGCTTGTGCAAACATAATTTAGTTAGCCTTCATCCACTCCGTCTCGGTAGAGCATAATTCTTTCAGGTAACACGTTGTTGCATTTTTTATAGGTTGTGAGGCATTCTAATGGAAATTAATTACACTTCATATAATGGTTCAAAGCGACAAAAATATAAATAAATATCTGTACTATTTTATTCACCCAAGCAAGAAAAAACAACTTAATAGTCCAAACCTTCTAAGCCATTTCATCCTGAGTCGAAAAGAAGGAATACTAAAATATCTATCTAGGGATTGGGATATTAAAGCCACCATTGCTCATGCAGACACATTTGTTTCTTCGACCCAAGCAGTGATACATGTGTAATGCGATCACCATTAAATTCTGCAATAAATCATGTTGATCTTGTGTCATTGGTGAATATATATAGCAAACTTCTAATAAGAGCAATCCCCCTCTCTACGCGTCTGTACCAACCACAAATTATTTGGAATATAATATAGGTACACTTCCAAAAATTATCTTCCA
The DNA here is from genome assembly GCA_034694085.1 of Pogonognathellus longicornis. Taxonomy (NCBI): domain Eukaryota; kingdom Metazoa; phylum Arthropoda; class Collembola; order Entomobryomorpha; family Tomoceridae; genus Pogonognathellus; species Pogonognathellus longicornis. The sequence continues at coordinate 4,059 of JAQFYB010008006.1, forward strand.
TTTTTGAGGGTAGTAAAGAACGTCACTCATGACTCCTCGAATTTCCTTCCTTTAGCAAAAATTATTTTATTTCTGCCGTTTGTATACTATAAAATCTGAAATATATGTAATAATTCAAAAATAAAAAAATATTCAAATACAATTTTTACGATTTCGACCATTTCATAACTAATTAACCCTCAACTGAATCTGTGATACATACAGATGCAGTTGAGGGAAATTAAGAAACTAAAATGCATTGGACTGAGCGACGGAAGTACAATTATTCCAAAGCTAAGCAAAATACCAAACACGTAACACGAAGACTAAGATTTTTGAATGTCCCGCCTACAAGAAGAGAGATTCATTCTTTGTTTCGGAATTTGGCTTTGTTAGAAGTTGTGCTTTGTGCTGTATTGAGTCGAGTCGAGTGTAACGTTTGAACGTTCTGTGCGGAACTTTATCAAAAATTCTGACCTAATTATATTCTCTTTAACGCAGTGACAAGGTAATTACAGTTTTGTTTAATTCACTTATTCCAATGTACATCTACCATATTTGGTTTAATTTACTTAATTGTTTTAATAATATATACAATTAAATATAAAATTAAAATAAACAATTGATCATATAATTTTAAAAAAATCATTCTCTGTTCAATTCTATTAGTTATATTTAGTCGATCGTGTCAACTCTCTTTACCAGAAAATTAAAATGGAGAACTACCGGCGAAATAATGGACGAGGAGGTCAAATAGACAACCAGAGAGCATCATCAAGCGGTGGGTCAAGACGGGAACCGCTCATTATTCCTCCGATACCCGATAATGAACGTTTTTGTCACATAAAATTGGACACAGACTCTGAAGATGATGAAGCTGATCAAGGAGTACCTCTAATTAAGAATCTGCCGCCCGGATCAAAAAAGGATTGTGTCAATGAACTTAAATACGATGAGGAGCGAAACAAATACTTCGGTGGAGTGAAGTTGAATTTGCGCTCAACAAAAGACGTCCCAATGAGAATATTATTTGTGGATCAGGAGGGCTACGTATTTCTCCGCCGAGTTGATAAACAGGGCGAGGTAAATTGTCCTTTATTTGTGTGCAATCCTTCATTTAAAGCATTTAATTAGCTTCCTTTATTAGCAACAAAACTAACTTCATTTCCTAATGTGTAAAATTGTTTGTTTTGTGGTAGAGAGATCTTCAGGCCATCAATATGTCCCTGTCAGCTACTTACATCGAAGACGACACTTTGTCAAACAAAAGGTACCCGTTTGATGAATTAGTGAAATGCGAAATTGTAGTCGCAAGAGTTGCAACTGGTAAAGGAGAAAAACAGAAGTTTCATCTCATAAGGGCAAGGGTTCTGGACATCTTTCCAGAGGAAATGAAGGTAAAGCTTGTGGATGAAGATTCTCTAAAGGAATATGACGTTCATCATGAACGCATTTTTCGAGCCTACTGGACTGTTATGCATTATCCATTTCAGGTAAGCTCTATTAATAATTCTTACTCAAATTATCCTTCAAACATCATCACATCACCAGCACAAAAATTCCCCTCTACTCTGTTTAGCTTGTAATGTATTTTTTTTTAAATCCAGGTGTTGAGATTTGGACTTGAGGAATTACGTTTTCTTGAGGGTACTGAAATACCTCAAAAATTGACTGCAATATCGTACTGGTTTAATAAACAACCCTTTGATGGATTTTGTTGCTCTTGGGACAATGCTGATGGTTCTACTGTTCCTAATATTCGAATCGGTCGATTTAATGATGAAGCTTGGGACTTGGGCTTTCATTTGACAACTAATTTGGGAACTTTGATGGGAGCCAATTATAATATGGTTATATATCAATATTTTTAATTCATTTATAAAAATAAAACTACGTGGATATAATTGATTTATTTTATTGTTTTTTAATATTATTCTTGTTGTTCATTGCTCTGAATATAATTTTTCAGGAATCAGACTCAAAACTTGCAATGGTTTGTAATGTGATTAAGTCTGGTGACATATGGGTGCATTACAGAGAGGATGAAGTTATGCTATATAAGTTGAGGACGTTAATTGTTGAAGCAATGCCGCACTACGAGAAATGCGTTACCGATTCTAGTACTAGAGTCCCAAAGGATATCCAGGGCAATGATTTGTTCATTACGAAAATATCGCGGAGAAATATATGTCGTGTTGCGCTGTATGAAAACTGGAATACTGTTTGGGTTAAGCGCTTTAATAGTGGGTATGATGTAAGTCAATGTATTTATAATGCTTTCTCAATTACTTAACGACAAATAATTACATTTCAATTTAATGCACTTTTGGATGTACATTATTTTATAAACTATTTTATACCAATTTGGAAATTTTAAACAAATATCAATGAATTATTTATTTTAAAACAGGAGGTAGTCGTTGAGTGCATTGACACAGGACTTCTAACAACTGTTACCGTAAACTCCATGGTACCAATAGAGTATTTTTCTTCGCTACTTCGCAACATCCCCTCAATGGTAATTTGCATGTTTTCCATTTAATAAAATTACAAAACAAAAGTATCATTCATTAGCGGAGCTTTTTGCTATTATTAATTAATCTTTATAGTTGTAATTATTATAGATAAATACGAAAGCATTATTTATTGTCATTGTATTGTAAATAATTAAAATAATCAATAAATTGTTTTACTGATTTGGTAATTTAGTGCCGCAGGGTGAGACCGGTTGGTCTCCAGTCATTTTCCGAGAGTGTCACCCTGGATCGGTTTTGGGGCATGGAATTTAGAGTGAAGGTACCAAACATATTTGATTTAGAAAATGTAGATTTCATCAGGTGTTCCTCAGTTTGAGATGAGTAAATGGCTAATTTATTTAATATTGTTTTTATTTAGAAATCTCCAGGATGGCCGGATTGGGCTTGTCCTGTTGGTGTGGACATGACACTTATTCGTAAAGGCAAACGAGACTACATTCTGAAAGAGCTGGTGGAAGACGAGGGATTGTTTTTCTCGGACTTGGAACAAAATCGACTCGATGAAGAGCGGCACATCTTCTGGGATATGATGCAAAAGTGGGCCGCACTTGAATGGTAGAAACATTTAATCCATTCGTTTCTGTATTGGTAGAAAAATTAATTAAAAAATAACATTGTGGTGTACAGTGTACAATGGTGCATTTAGGGACAGGGCTAGATTTTCCGAAAATACGCATAAATATTACTATGTATATTCATGTTCTATCAGTAATGAAATGTAACTTTCAATGTTTAATGATAGCAGCGTATTTATTTGCAGAAATCAACTTAATATTAGTAATTTATAATCTTACATTTATTTCCTTATCTAAGTCTGGTTAATGTTAGTATTTATGCGTTCATGATTCCAAACACAAAATGAATTTAACGAAACCCATGCAATCAAATAAAGATTCTTGCAATAATTGTATGAACACATTGTAATACTAATAAAAAGCCTATGTTTAATGAATTAATTATTTACAACAGTTGTCTTTCTAAAGGATCTATGACATGACGTAAGTGACCCAACTTATTGGGTTGGACAAAACGTTAGGTTGGTTTTGGGTTGGGTTTAGCGTGTAGTTGGTGATTATAGTAATTCCTAAAAAATGTTTATAAAACTCGACAAAGTTTTAAGGCTTTAAGTACGTAATTAATAAATAAAAAAAAATCAGCTACAATTTACGATTGCATACTACTTAAAATGTTAGGGTAATACTAGCGTAAGTGCATTGCACATTGCATTCGTTTGATTGAGTTGGACTACTAGGAAATTACTGTCTCAGTCCCGTATCAGGCAGTTTCTATTTGCATTGGAGGACGGGAAAGAGCAATCAGAAAACTTGGTGGAACAAAGTGAACGAAAAGATCAGCATTAAGAGTTGAAAAGCGGTCTTAAAAATGTATCAATGACATTTTTTAATTTGATGCTTGGAACAATTTGATATTTCTTTCACAATAATTTGTAAGACTTTTTACAATGATGGGAAAACAATTGAGATCGTTTCAATAAAAAGTCTGCATCAATTATTTACAATATGGGCAAAGAATTGCTTGGCAGCCCGGCGGTAGTTATTATATTATTAGTCATTCATCATAGAGCTAAATAAATAGGTAAAATATCATATTATCGCTCGAAGCAATGAATTAAGAATTACTGTGCTTCATCTAAAAAAATAAGGAAAGTTCAACTCTCATATTAACACAATGGTTTGTATGAAGTAATTATTATAAAAAAATACATTATAATAATTAAAGCGGAAATGAATACTGAGGTTTTAGTTAACGGTAATTTTATACTATTATCAAATAAATTGGTTTCAATGAATGTGTGCGTCAATACTGTTAATCAGTGGCGTATCTAGAATTTTGGAATGGATGGGGGCCTATATTACATATTATTTCTTTAGATAATGAAATTTAGAAATCACTAAAATGAAGTTGGTTTATATTTATTATAACGCTATCACTATTCATTAAAAATTCATAGTACATTATAACATGAAGGTAAATTATATTTATGTGTACTTTCCAAAAATCTGGGTGGGGCCCAAGCCCCGGGGCCCTGTCCCTAAATACGCCACTGCTGTTAATGAACAATAAAATAAATTAAGTGAACATACTAAACTAGTAAATAGGAAACCAGAATATCCAGTGGCATAGTCTTTTTAAGTAACATCAGTTAAATTAGTACGTGTAGATTGGAGACGTTAAAACCGAATCGAAACCGAATCAAAACCGAAACCCAAAGTTGTATCGGTTTTGGTTCTTGATTTTTGGGATAATTTTAGTTTCAATTTGGTTCATACGGCTTTGGTTTCGGCATGGTTTTGGTACCAAAAATTAGGGGTGATTCGTTTACACACCCTATGTATATATTGTTAATGGAACTGCCCTTTAGTATAACTATTGTAAATGAAACATTGTTTTCTAAAACTTCTTTATCACAATGTAGTATTAGCGTAAATATGAAATTGCTTTTGCTAAAACTTTATTAATAAGGGGAAAGTGAGCCAAAATTGACAGTTTTCATATAATTTCTTTTTATTTGGTTGCGGTTTCTATATTTCCGGTTCGGTTCAAAATTTTATATAATTTCAGTTTCGGTTGGGTGTCAAATTTTTTGGTTTCGGTTTGGTTTCAAAATATAGGGGATATTTACGTCTCTAGTATAAATATCTATGTAGTCCACTTTCATGTATTCTGATTATCTGCGGTTTTACTCATGGTCTTACTTATGTCTGGTTTTATATTTAAAGTCCAAGAAGTAAAACACAAAATAAATATGCGGTTTACATTTTGGCATATATTTACTTGATACACTTACTTTCCTTTAGTAGTAGTAGACAGAAAGAAAAAGTATTTCTTTCAATTAATAAAGCGGTGACTGCAATTTAGATACAACTGCTACTAATTTTTTAATTCATTTTAGAACGTATATAACTAAAAGAAGGAATGTAAGTTTGAAAATTAAGATTCACATAAGAAATTATAATTAATTAAATTTTTTAGATATCAGCTTTGATAAAATATTAATAAATAATTCTTCAAATTCAATTATTAGTAATTACATACATCCTAGCTCATATTTTGTAAATAATTGTATTATCCTTTAGAATAACCTGGTTGGAAATAAAATGAAGTACCACTTAATTCTGTTGACTCTGCTGATTGTTGTGACCATGTCAATTAAAACGAGCGAAGCTTGGTGGGATCACATTGCCCAAGGAGCGGTGCACACAGGCAAATGGGCTGGCAATTTTTTCGGCTTTGTAAAAAGACAAGCCGATTATAACGAAGACTACAATGATCCTCAAGTCGACTAATTCAAATCAATTCGATTAAAATGAAGATTATCATTGTCTTCTGAAAATTAGAAAGTAAATCAAATAAAAAATATTCTTTCAAAGCAATACTTTTGAATTACACATTTTTGAAAACTAAGGCCAAAATTATTTGACTGTCGTATGGCTAATTTATATACCATACTTTTTTAAACGGAACATGTTGAGCTCATTTTTGACTGATTTCTGGTCAAAAATTAACGATCCTATCATATTAACGTATCATAGCTCCCCCAAGTAACATTTTGCCGTGAAAGGAACGCATTTAGACCGTGCGTATAGTACTAAGGAACGGTTCATTTAACGTAA